>JACXVL010000077.1:0-66042 GCA_014898675.1 Athelia sp. TMB | reverse complement strand
AAAGGCCGCCGGCCCGCTGTATGGGGCCCACTGTTTGATTAGGTTGCCTTTCGCAAACTGGCACCTACTGGCACCTCTTATCGGAAGATCGTACGTGAGTCTACGGAGTGTGCTTGTTACATCAAGTCGCATGCCATTCACACTCAACGTGCTTATGTAATCTAGATCTACATGTGCCATGTATGCCGCATTGCGGCATCCAATCAAATCGTCTGGATTTCGAGAGGCTACGGCATAAGAGCATATGCACTCGCATCCCACTTTTTCATTCGTTCACGGAAAGTATGTTCTTGTTGATCTTATCACTCTGATTGGCTGTGATTAGTCTATAAGTAGGCCGTTGCCAAGACTCAAAGAATCAGAACCAGATCTTGAGAAAAACATAAGACAAAAACACGTTATCACGTGGACGTTTCTGCAATTCCGCGCGCCACCCGCAGGAACCGTGCCGCGGGATTATGGTGGGTCAGGATGGGTCCGGTGGGACCTGGGAGGAGTCGACCCACTCAATACCCGACATGTTGGTGGCAATTCGCCGACTTACCTGGAGCCTCTTTATGATTGGACCACACATTATTGCAGTCAGCAACATCGCAACTCAAGTGGATACCTTCTCACCGCAAATGTATATATAAAGTGGAATGTACCACTCACAAATCATAATCATTAGCACCCTCAAAGATGTCTAACTGGAACACACCCGAACCCCAGCCTCCCAGCGCACTTGGCCGTTACCGCATCCTCTCTCCGCGCGCCAGTGTCCGTGTTTCGCCCATTCAGCTGGGCGGGATGTCCATCGGAACTGAGTGGCAGGGCATGGGAGAGATGACCAAGGAGTCGTGCTTCGAGCTCATGGATACTTATTACGAGCTGGGAGGCAATTTCATAGACACCGCTTCCAACTAGTATGGGCTTCATATTGACGGCTGTGCTTGCGAAAAGCTGACCTCTTTGTAGCCAGAATGGTACTTCGGAGGAGCTAATCGGTGAGTGGATGGAGCGACGTCAGAATCGTGATCAGATTGTCGTTGCGACCAAAGTGAGTAGGCTCGTGCGGCTGAATCTCACAGATTCTTACACCAGTGTAGTTCTCAACTCCGTGGAGGCAACACGATGCCTCTGTGGCCCAAAAGATCCACTTCGCTGGCAACGGAACAAAGTCCTTGCACATTTCCGTCAAGGCCTCTCTCCAGAAACTCCGTACCGACTACATCGACATTTTGTACTGCCACTGGTACGATTGGGACACAAGCGTCGAGGAGCTTATGAACAGCCTACACAACCTTGTGGTCGCCGGAAAGGTGCTTTATCTCGTGCGTCGTGATTTCCAGTATATCCCTAAGTATTCAGTTGCTAACCTGTCAAACCCAGGGAATATCGGTAAGTACACGTAAACATACAAATTTGGCGCATGTGTACGCTATCGCAAGGGTGTTGAGCTGATCATGTGGATCAGGACGCGCCCGCATGGATCGTCTCCAAAGCGAACCAGTACGCGCTTGACCACGGCAAGACACCGTTTTGCATCTATCAAGGCCAATGGAGCCTGTCCAAGCGCTCCTTCGAACGCGAGATCATTCCTATGGCGCGCGATTTGGGTCTCGCGCTTGCACCATGGAACGTGCTGGGTGGGGGGAGGTACCGCACAGATGCGGAAGACAAGGCGCGTCATGAGGCAGCCGACGGAAAAGCTCGCTCAGGTCACACAGAGGATGGAAAGTGGGAGCGGGATGATGGGGATGTAAAAGTAAGCGCCGCGCTCGAACGTGTCGCCACCGAGGTTGGGGCGAAGAGCATCCAAGCCGGTACGCTACAAGAGTCACAAAGCATGAGTTCTTTGACTCACCTTTTGCAGTCGCAATCGCTTACCATCTTCACAAAACTCCTTATGTGTTCCCGGTTATTGGCAGCCGCAGTGCAGCGAACCTGCGGCGGAACATAGAGGCGCTTGAAATCACGCTCACCGAAGCGCAGATAGCATACCTGGAGAGCGTGCTCCCATTCGATATTGGATTCCCGGGCTGGCTCATCGTGAGTGTCTTGATCTATTTCGGACTCTGCTTCTGTCGTTAACTGTCCAAATCGCTCACAGGGCGACGGCATTGGAAAGCATCAAATCATAGCAGCGTCCGCACCCATTGATGTCTGGCCGAAGGCCAAGTCGATCAAACCTCACGCCGCTAAACTGGCATGAAATGCACCAATGAGGATCGATGCACTCAGAGTTGACGATCATGACTGAGAGTCTGGCAGGTCTGAACAGGATTCCCAGTGTATTGATAGGGATGTATATCAGGGCTACCAAATATTTCGAGAAGCTTCGGTGCTTGATTTTTCTCAGCAAAGTCGCGGCCACTGCAGAGGAACAAAACAGAAGATAGCACTGCTGGTGGGTATTAGTACAGAAGTCGCGCACATTTCCCAACTCCTCCGGAGCTCTCCGGAGGTACTCCGAGTCGGCCGCAGGCGCGTGGCGTTGCATCTCCGACTCGTCCTTCGCTTGACGCCCATCTTCAAGCTTCCATATTACTGCTCAGTATTATACATGGCTTAGACAGGTTTGGACATTGCTCCTAGTGTCAAGCTGGCGACAGGTAAACAAACAAACCTTGGCCAGCTGTGGAGTCCAAGTTTCAAAATGGCGATCTCGCTGCTGCATATCCTTCTGTTGAGACGGGATTCTCTCGCTCTTGGTCTCCGAGCTTGTGGAGCAGGTATTCCCTTCTAATATGAATAAATCTCGTGCACCATGTCTTGGTTCTTGGGCGGTAGATGTTCTCTGGAAAGGAACTTTGCTAGCACTTTCTCATTCTCGGACGGGCGCTTCGGTGCACGTTTTCTGACTTCTGCGATCCGCGCATCCTCCGATTACACCTTGACCACACCTACAAACATTTCGATGTCACTCGCCAGACCTTCTAGGCTTGCAGTGCATCTTAAATGAATGCAATCGTGCATGATTAGAACGGCCCTTCGCTCACAAGGGTCATCTTGGCGCGTATCCTGGTCTCACATGCGATCGGAGAGCCCACCGGAAACCCACGAAGCTGCAAAATACTTCATGATGCGCATGTCTAAGACCTGCTTTGACGCCCACTCTTTGACGCATTCAGCAACTCAATGCTTCTGCCTGACTGCGGAGGGCTCGTTCGGGAAACAGGATCATTTTTTACGCGCGCCCTCACTTCTAAATCGTGAAACAAAGACTGGTTTAGCTCTCTCGACACTTAATTTCTCAAGCGCCTACGGTATCTAGGCGCGCGAGCCGAATGGTCTGATTCGAGGGCGGCTAAATTTGAGAGTACCATATGCTGGTCGCACCGTCTTGGGCCCCGGATCACATAAATAAAGAACTTTTCTTCTCTCCCTTTTCCCCCATCCCCATTGTGATGAAAAACTCTTTTGACTCTATGAGCGCTTCCGACGAGTTTCTCTCCGATGTTCATACACCATCTGCCAGCGACTTAGGTGTCGAACAAGACGTTGGCGTCGGCCTCTCTGACCCACATGTTGCGCAAAGTCGGCGGCGTATGCTCGACTTGGTCAATCGACTGCATAGCACTGGGTGAGTCGCGTGCTTTTCTCACAATATCACCGCAAAACTTTCGCTAACAGCAAACCATCGTTCAGGGTCCAGATCGATATGGATCTGCCGCAGATTGCGGTGATAGGAGTGCAAAGCGCGGGGAAGTCCTCGCTTATCGAGAGTATCTCGGGAATCACGCTGCCTCGCGCCGCTGGAACTTGCACTAGGTATTTGCTTAACTTTTGTGTGTCACTGACAATAACCAAAACTTTCCTACGTGGATAGATGTCCGACAGAGTGTCGCCTTGCATATAGCAATGAGCCTTGGAAGTGTAATGTGTCCCTTCGATTCATCACAAGTCCCAACGGCCAGCCCCTTGACCAAGTCCGAAACGAAGCATTTGGGCCAACCATGCTGGACAAGAGAGAAGTGGAGGAACGAATCCGCAGAGCTCAACGGGCGGTCTTAAACCCATCCACACCGGCGAAAGAGTTCCTGCAGGGTGAAGATGAGGATCCATCAGAAAGGCAACTAACGTTTTCTAGCAATTGCGTAAGCCTGCAGATTAGTGGAAGAGATGTGGCCGATCTCTCGTTCTGTGACTTGCCTGGTTTGTGGCAATCCTTCGATTTTTTGTGAGGGGCTGATTGTCTGTTTATAGGCCTTATATCGAGCGTTGGAAAAGGGGGCAATGCAAATGACATTGAACTTGTGAAGGGCCTCGTGACTTCATACATCTCGAAGCCGAGCTGTATCATTCTTTCAACGGTCGCATGCGAAAGTTTGTCGTCTCGATTTTGAGTGTCCATTGATTCGTGCTCATCTTCTCTTGAAGCCGACTTCGAGAATCAAGGCGCGCATCATCTCGCCAAATTGCACGATCCCACCGGCAAGCGCACCATAGGCACGTCATTAACGTCTATTTTTGGTTCTTATTCTGACCTTGAGTGTTTGCTAGGAGTCTTAACAAAGCCGGATCGTATCCCACACGGGGAAGAAGATCGCTGGCTGAAATATATTAGGAACGACTCCGAGGCACTTGAGAATGGTTGGTTTTGTGTCAAACAGCCTAGCTCCAAGTCACTATCGGCCGGCATCTCCTGGAAGGAAGCGCGTGAGGAGGAGAACGAGTGGTTCTCTTTGACGGAGCCATGGATGTCCTTGGAATCCAACTGTCAGAGCCATCTTCGAACGGAGAATTTGACGGAACGTCTTAGCGTCATTCTTTCTGAACTCATTGCTAAAAGGCCAGTCTCAATGTGATCTTGTGTGTCTGAGGCTTGCTAATTAGAGTAATGTCTGCTAGGCTCCCGGAAATACACGAGGAGCTCCAAAACCACCTCCGCAAGACAGAGAAGCAGATTCAAGATCTTCCGAAGCCTCCCTCCGACGATCCCTTCAGTGAGGTGCTCCACCTCATTGGGGCATTCACGCGCAGTCTTTCCCACCACTTAGAAGGCACACCATCTTCGGATGGACTTATTCAATCCATACGGCCCATGCAGATCAAATTCCAGCGTGCGATACGTGCGACAGCGCCCGACTTTCGGCCGTATGAACGAAGCGAGGCAGATACTCGAAGCCTTCCCGAGGCATCGTTCCTGGAGAATGAAGAGCATTTCGAGGCGCCTCTGGAGGACAACGGCAAAGAGATATTCATCGATGAGGTCTTCGACCGTGCTCAATTGTAAGCCATCGGCTCTCTCTACTTGATTAAATTACCATTGATGAGTTTTATGCACAGTGCTCGAACTCGTGAGCTCCCGGACAACTACCCGTTCGTCGTCCAAAAAGGATACATCTTAGACGTTACCAAGCAGTGGCGCGAACCATCGCTTAATCTTTTCGATGCGGTGCAACGGACCCTCAACGGACATCTAAAGAAGCTCATTAGTGAGCACTTCGGGCAGTTCGGACGCGGGGGGCTGCAACAATTGGTTCAGTGAGTACTGTTTCTTGCAGTGAAATTCCTACTTGCTCATCAAATCCTGGCGGACAGGGTCGTCCTTACTGAGCATCTGAAGAAATGCGGAGACCAGACGAAAGCGCAGCTCAACTGGCTGCTTGAGATCGAGAGTCGACCATACACGCTCAACACGCACTACTACTCCGATTATAAAGATAAATTTTTAGCCTTCTACCGGGGCTCTCGCGAGTCTGGGTTAAGCGGCGACCTCATTCGCAATTTACAGTCTTACGATCCGACGAGCCCACAAGAATCGAGCCCTTTCCAAGAGGGCATGGCCCACATCATGTCGGCCCTACCCAAAGTTGGTATCACCGGCACCCAGGCTGTCGATCTAGCCAAGCTGCTCCCGCTCGATCCAATGGAGCCAGCACTAGCCATCATCGCCGGCGTCCGCGCCTACTTCCAGGGTGAGTTCAAGCCATCTCATCGTATTTGCTTGAAGCTGATGCAGCCTGCGTGATCAGTGGCATACAAGCGCTTCACCGATAATATCCCCTTGGCGATTGATCAAGAATTCGTCAAAGGGGTCGAACGCGACATCGAGGAGGTCCTGTATTCCGGACTCAAGCTTAATGGTCCTGACGGTCACAAAATCGCACGGGAGCTGGTGCAGGAGCCTAGCGGTATCGCCACTCAAAGAGATCAGCTTCAGAAGAAGCTCGCTCGCCTCAACACGGCTAGGGAAGAGTTGCTACACGTCGGGATTTGATTTCGTCTGCTATCTTGCTTACTTGTGACCATCTTGATATGTTCCTTCAATCATATTGCCTTTCTCATTTCTAAGCAGTCGATTTATTGAGCAAAGCAAAATATCATTGGGAATGTGGATCCGGGAATAGTGGTGATAATACGGGGGTAAATCTGGGACGTATGGTAAGGGTGAGATGTGGGAGATACAAGTGCACAGTAAGATAACAACCACCAGTCGTGGTGGAAAAATTCAGCGATGATTAATCTACTTTCGTGGCGCTTTCTGCGGAGTCTGACGAGCCGATCGCCTCACTTTTTGAGAAGGTTCCTCGTCGGAAGAAACACCACCAGCACCCTTGGCGCGCGTGCCTCGGACGCTGCGAGCAGTGCCCTCGAAATCATCGGCAACCTTGCCCTTCTTGTGCCCGTTAGACGTGTCAGCCTGGAATTCTTCATCCTCAGGCACTGCCATCAAAGACTCAGCAGGAGGCTCCTTGCGCTTCCGCGTGCTCGGGCCTGGGGCTGCGTTGCGCTCATCGAAGAGGTCCTGCGCCTGCGAGTTAGATATCATCTCCTCTGAGGGCTCTAAGATGCCGCCACCGTCATCCTTCTCCGCAGCCTGGGAGAGCACATCGCTTCGTCTGACCAGAGGCCGCGATCCTTCACGACGCAAGGTGTTTCCTGCCGTGCTCTCGGCCCCATGCAACTGCATCTGTTCGAGGCCTTGGCTGAAGGATTCTCCATCGAGGCCTGGAACTACGTACGAGTCTTCTCCGCTTATGCCACTGGCCATCGGCTGGTCACTAGGCGTGGAGGACTGGATGGAGGGCTGGATGGAGGGTTGGGTGGAGGGCGTCAGCTCAGCTTGGTAGCCATATTGCCTAGCGACACTCGCGAGCCAGACGTGACTACGCGCGGCGTCGAGGGACATACGGCAGTCGGGTCGAGGGTCGAGCAAACGGGTGATGAAACTTTTGCCCTCTTCACTTATCCCCGCACGGTCGAGTGCATCCCAGTCAACCGTTCGTTCAGAGATTCTGGTGCGGAGATCGGGGATGTTGTCGTCTTCCAAGAAAGGGCTGGTATTGGTAAGCCTGTAGCAAGCGGTGAGCAATAGACGTTTCACGTGGCAAAATACACTCACATCGAGAACACGATGACACCAACGCTCCAGCTGTCAACAAGATGCGAGTAACCCTCGTTTTGGATTTGATTGACGACCTCTGGCGCGAGGTAACTGGGGGTGCCACACATCGTCTACATTGCAGAATAATGAATAGCTGGACAGAAAACAATTGCTTGAATGAGACGTACGCGAAGTGCAGTCAAACTGTCGACTACTTTTGCCAAGCCGAAGTCCGCAACTTTGACGATGGGAGGGTCGTCTTTGGTGAGAAGCACATTCTCAGGCTTGAGATCGCGGTGAGCAATACCCTTGGCATGAATGTACTGGGAGAAATACACGATGTTATGGATATAGTCAGAATAACCTGCGGGTGACTCACTGCCAAAGCGTCACAAATCTGAAAAGTGATGCCCTTGGCTGCAGACTCAGCTAGAGAACGGTAAGCATCAGCGTTTTTAGAGAGTTCTTGGATACGTACAAATGCCTTCCCTCGAAAGGATGTAATCCAACAAATCTCCTCCCTCAATTAATTCGAGCACCAAATCTAGTAGATCAATCAATAACAGTGTCACGAGTTGACAAGGTATAACATACTGATATTGGGATCGGAGTCATCCATGAAGGCCTCTTTAAGCTGACAGATATTCGGGTGTTGGAGCTGCTCCAATATGCTGATCTCCCTTGCGAAAGCGGTCGCTTTGCGGGGGTCAGCTCCTGGTGTTTGGTTCTGAGTATTCTTCTTGATTTTGTCGGCCTGAATGATCTTGACGGCATACCACTTGCCGGTTTGTCGATGCATGGCTTTGTATACGGATGCAAAAGAGCCCTTCCCCAGCTCGACGCCGAGATCATAGTGTGCATGAATACCTTCGGTGGCCGGGCCGGCTGCTACGAGACGGAATACAAAGCCTGTGGAACCATTTAGTTGATGGATTGACGCGGGCAGCGCGAATACTGACGGTAGTCTTCCTGCCCGTTGTTTTGATGTTGAGGTAGCGGAGTGCCGAATGCCAGCTCATTTCCGTCTCGAACGATCCTGCTTTGACCTTTGCCAACCTTTTGCCCATTGATCTATTGCAAAGTTAGCATTGTTTGCGAATAGACTGTGGACAACCGTACGAATGTGCCATTGCTAGACAAGTCTTGAACGACGACGGCAGAATCCTTATTCGATTGACCATCCCAAGATATCTTAGCGTGTTTGTTGCCTGCAATGGGGGTAGCATGATTGAGAATGGGAATAACGCGGTGGCACACAGCGCAAATGAAAAGGTACGCACTAACTTTGAATCCCGGCAGGATGATCACATTCCCGTCCGGGTTTCTACCAATATCGTACACCGATACCGACTTCCAGAAATCAATCCTCTTCAACGCGGGGGAGCACGGCTGGAGGAAGCCCCAGATGTGCGAGTCGATGCCTTGGGGGTTTTGCGACAGCGGTTGAGTGGACTGCGTTTGCTGGGTGCTCTCAAAGCCGTCGTCGTCGGCCATCATCGCGTCCTCGTACTCATTGGGTGGTTGCATCATGGTGGGATGGGTGTTAGAGGATGGAGATGGTCTTTATCGGTGATTCGAGCGGGCGGTGTTGAAAGATGCTGTTGATATTTGCCGAGAGAGTTGAGTTTGTGGGTCCCCAGCTCAAGAATAGGATACTAATCAACGCGCTGATCGAGAGACTCGGACTGAAGTCGGTGATGAAGTGCAGGAGACGTCGCAGCAGGAACGTACTACACGTTACAAGAAGAAAGCGGACACACTGATTCGCGTGCGGTCGTATAGGAAGGTGGTGGTAAAGGAAAAAGCGAGGCGAATTGGTGCTCCTTCTTATGATATGACTCTTTGACCCACCGCAGTGGCTTCAAACGCGCTCACAGGGTCGTGAATAAGGACAGCCCAAAGCGGCGTGTGGCCGATCGCGGGGATCTCAGCGGGATCTGAACATGTCTTTGTTCATTTCTGTGCGTCTTGACAACTAAATTCCCTCATAAACTTCAATAAAGCAGTCGATCGACGACACAATGCTGCTCTACGGCTGATAGTTTTGCATGCGCATCTTCTCCAGCATTGTTCTTTGAGCCTTCGGGTCAGGAAGTTACTCTTCGGCATTGACTCGATCTATAAAACGTAAAGATGACCTGTAGAACAATGTGCAAAACTAGACAACGTGCCCAATCATCGAGCGAACGAGTCAGCACGAGACTCATTAACAATGGAAACCTTCGTGCTGCCCTTGATGCCTATACCTACTTCCTGCCATTGCATTTGACAGGGCTGCTGATCTTATATCCAAAAACGCCGTGGCATAGTGTTAATCTAGCTTTGCCATGTTGTTATGTGGGGGAGGTATGTTTCTTCGTGATTCCTGTGATACGTAGATCGTAATCGAACCGTGCTCTATGAGGGTGTCCCATGGTGGCGGCGAAGTGTTTACCAACGAGAAAGTGGTATGTGGCTATGCGATTGAACTGGACAACATCAATGGACACGATTGAAAGAGCTCCACTCGATGCTCATATTTCGCGAAGACATCCCAGTCCACCTCGCCTAAAACATTGAGGGAAAGGAAACGAGAGTCCCGCTGGCTGGTGTCAAAGAGAAAGCAAGCTTCGTATAATGCCTTCTTTCCAGAAACGAAACCAACAGACTCCAGGCAGTCCTCAGCGACGTGTTGGATCATTCGGAATTTGAAGTTCGCCGGTCTAGAGACTCGAGGGCACACGTTGAAGTGCATGTTTAGAAGGCATTAACAGGACGCAAGACCCTTCACCACAAACCCCTCACCACCACAAGAAGCTCTTAAGCGCGTAGCAAGCTCGCAGAGTCCGGCGGGTATATTGGGGTTGGATGTTGTGAGCGCAGGTGGGTGATATTCAAATCCAAGGCGTACACAGGTACGACGTGGGCAGTGAATCTGGTTCAATGTAGCGGCTGGAACCCACCCAGGAAAAAGCCTCGATTGTGATCGCCTGTTTAAGAGCACTTCGCGGATATGATTAGCGGATCTAGCTGGATAAAGATGTGCTGTAGAGATTAAGAGAGACACGAGGTTTGGCGAGGAACAAATCGTGGCTGCGCTGAATAACGCGGTCCCTGAATCCCGCATTGCCACATCGTCCACTCTAACCGCTGCGCACCGCCTACCTTTTCTCAATCGCTTATATCCCAGACGACTGGCTCGCTCTCCTATCCCCTCCCTACTCTGTTTATCTCTCTTCGTGTGCCTTAAATTCCCGCCATGCGATTCCATAGGTCGGCTGTCTTTGTAACAGCTCTTGCACTCCAAGACTTGGCGGGAGCCTTCCGATTGGGTATCCAAGGGACCCCGGCGAAGCGGTCCTCACGGCGTGGCCTCTCTCGCCGTGCAAGCATTACCGGCGGTCAATCAACATTGACGGACAGCGCCGACATCCAGTACAGGACCAATCTGACCTTGAACGGGCAGAGCTTCGACTGCCTGATCGATACGGGAAGGTGGGCCTTTTATACTCGTGCGCTGCGCGTGTCTGAAGTTGACACGCATTAACAGCGCCGACTTGTGGGTGGCAGGGTCTGTCAGCAATGCTGTTGACACTGGCGCTACGAGCTCCGTGAGCTATGCGGTCGGGGAGGTGCAGGGTGAGCAAAATTTGTGATCATGTTGGAGGCTTTTGTGTTGACGCGTCGCAGGCTCGGTCATGACTGCTTCGCTCGGATTTGCAGGCTTCACCGTGAGCGCGCAGGCATACCGTGCGTATAATCCATACTTCTCTTCACGCGCTGCTCAAGCCATATCCAGTCCAAATCTCGCCCGATGGGACCAACCCGGAGGGCCAAGGGCTGATTGGCCTCGGGCCGAGCTTCGGCTCAAACGTCAAATCTGCAGTTGGAACTTCGGCGGGTGATCCAGTGCGTGATACATTTACACCAGACTCTCAGACGCGTTTCTTACCTGCTGCATCAGCCTCTTGATCGAATCTTCCAAACAGACACCTCCACCCCTAACTATCTCTCTGTACTCCTATCCCGTTCGGATGATCCCGACGAGCCCTTCCCTGGAAATATCACCATTGGCGAAACAGTGCCCGGGTACGACGCTGTCACCAGCCAGCCTAAAATCAGTGTTACCTCTGTGCCTTCTGGAGACTCTGGGAACGAGCATTGGCAGGTCCTTTTGGGTCAGTCTTTGCCCTTGATCTCATTAGCCTTGCTCATCTCATTGGTGCAGACTCGAATGGAATTATTGGCCCTGATGGAAATTTCATAACCTACAAAACTCAAGTCCCATCTACGAAGGACACCAGCCAAATGACCGTCGTCTTTGACAGTGGTAAGACAAACTGCTACGCACTGCGGTGTACTAGTCTAAACAATTTCCAGGTTTCTCCTTGCCCCAGGTTCCTGCGTAAGCCACAGCGAAAACCGTCGCGGTGGCTTTTTACTTACCTTTTTACTTATCTTTTCGCAGATCCGTTGCTCAATCTATTTATGGCAAAATTGCTGGCGCCCAGCTCACAAACATCACGGGCCTCGGGACAATATGGCAATTGCCCTGCACGGCGGAAGTAAACCTCACATTCGTATTTTCCGGACAGAAATATCCCATACACCCATTGGATACTGTTCTCAATGGGACTGATCTGCAAATCACGGACGGTAGCGGCACTGACATCTGTATCGGATCTGTAAGATATTCATGCCAACTCGAATGAGCAGCGCGCTGACTCGATAAAATGCAGTTCCAACCTCTCTCTTTCGATGCCTCGTTCGGCAGTGGCGCTGCACCGACGTTTGATGCGGTTCTGGGAATGGCTTTCCGTAAGTGCTCGTTGGATATTTTTAATGTTGCCGCTGACTGTGGATACAGTCAGAAACGCGTATCTGCTCGTCAACTTTGGCGACTTTGTCGATGGAACCTCTGTCACCGCAAACCCCTACGTGCAACTACTCTCCCTCACCAACAACACCGCCGAAGTGCACAAGGATTTCGTCAACGTCCGTCTCGGCGGCAAAGACACCACCATCAACCTCAACAACGGCAACGGCTCATCCTCGTCGTCGTCATCGTCATCGACGTCGCCCAAAAATTGGTGGGACAAGCTTTCGTCAACGACCAAGAAAATTATCATTGCATCGGCCGCTGGTGGCGCCTGCTTGATTGTGCTATTACTGGCCTTCTGCTGCTGCTGCCGCTCCCGCGGCGCGCGCGCCAACGCGGGCACGGGCGTCATGGGCTTCGGCGGCCAGACGTACCGGCCCCTCAACGAGCCCGCGCCAGGCGCCGCGACGGAGACGTACGCGCTCCCCAACGTCGGCTACAACCAGCCCCCACCCCCAGGCTACGGCAATTACCCGTACAGCCAGCAGCAGTACCAGACTGCGTGGGACCCCAGGTACTAAACTGCACGGACTATCTCTACTCACTTGTTGTTCTATATATAAACGGCTCGGATAATGGACATTCGCATTTCAAACCGCTATTCATCGTCATAACTTCGGGTCGGAGCTGCGCTATCTGACAGCGATAAGCACATCACGGTCGGGACAGGCGTGTCGCGCTTTGCCAGCCTCATGTAGATTGTAGGGCGTATCCGACGATGGAAGGGGTAATGGTGTGGCAGGCTCATCCGCCATTGGCTGCGATGGTATGTTGTGCAGACGTCCCGGATAATCGCCATCTTGAGAGTGACACGACGACCGCGGATGCCGCGCTCCGGTCTCTAACCACGTCTTGTATAGTTCCCCTTACAAAGCCCTACAGCAGCTACGAACAACTGGAACGTCTTACAACGTTCAGTACTCAGCACCTACGCGCTTTTACATGGCGTTCCAACGCCGCGCGGGACCTTGTGACCACGAGCTCGGTGAATTGACTGTGCATATACACCCACGACAATCAGCATTTCAAAGCACCACAGCAGCAGCCTGCACCAGCCACGGATTAATTTCCAGGGTGCATCGCGGAGATGAAAGGAATAGGAGACGTGGTGGCACTAACGGCAGGCACCGACCTAATATCGCTTACGTAACTAGGCTCTCAGTCGCTGCTACGATCACAATTCATGCACTGCCGTGCTTCCAGCACCGTGACGCTGGCGGGTATATAAAATGCCAAGCCCGCAGCTGAGAACCTCTCACGCACTCCGTCTCCCCACCCCTTCAACATGGGCGTGTTCGCTCGACATCCGCGCTACGCCATCGCACTCGTCGCGGGCCTCTTCGCGACCGTGCTGCTCCTCTCGAACGCGGACCACCGGCGGCTCACAGATTTCTACTACTCGGGCTCGCGCGTGGAGGCGCAGATACAGCTGAGCGAGGGGTACTACAAGCTCGCGCTGGGCGAGCGGCGGCGGCTCATCGAGAAGTGGGGCCCGACGCCCGCGGAGGTCGTGTCCTTCCCGTCGAACGCCAACGAGTACACCCTCTGTGCGTAGCTGGCTTTCTGAATCGCGAATCGCGCTGACTGGTGTGCGGCAGGGGACTTCTTCACGCCCGCGTTCCAGTGCCCGCACCGCATGCAGCGCATGGGCACCCTGGTGCGTCACGGTACTGGTCTGCTCCCGCGCAGGGGGCTTGCTGACGCGGCGTGTAGGGCGACGGCGGCAAGTGGGTCTGCGGCTTCGAGCGGATCGAGAAGAAGGAGAGCTGTGTGATCTACTCTGTCGGTGAGCCGCCCGCGCGCTATCTCTCGATTTGATTGGCTCAATTATCGGTAAGGCATCAACCACGAATCGTCGTTCGAGGCGCATCTGCTGGACAGGGGTCCGGGGTGCCAGGTATGGGGCTACGACTACAGCGTCGACAAGGTACGCCCCGCCCCGCCGCGATCGCAGGCCACTGACTGAGCGGCTCCCCTCCCAGTTCGGCCCGGAGATCGACGAGGTCCCCGAGCTCAAAAAGCGCGCGCACTTCAAGCCCTACGCGCTCGGCGGAAAAGACGAGCCGCGCAGCACGCCCCCGTACTACACGCTCGCCACGCTCATGGCGATGAACAACCACACCTTCATCGACGTGCTCAAGATCGACATCGAGGGCGGCGAGTTCGACGCGCTCGCCTCCCTCGTCGACGCGTACCCGGACCAGCTGCCGTTCGGGCAGCTGCAGCTCGAGATCCACGCGCGCGACGAGGCGCAGAGCGCGTTCCCGCGGTTTTTGGCGTGGTGGGAGCGCCTCGAGGCGGCGGGGCTGCGCCCGTTCTGGACGGAGCCGAATTTGGTGTACCTGAACATCTGGCGCGGGTCGCGGCCGGACCTGACTGAGGTGCGTGCGGCGGGCTTGGGCGCGCGGGCGCGGCTGCTGACTTTTTTGCGTGACGCCTGCAGTATTCGTTCATCAACATCCGGGGGAAGCACGAGCTCGTTTCTGACTATAATATGCGCCGTCATTAGATCTAATTCACGCCTTCATTGGCATGTAGCAATAATATCATATCCTTCCAAGATCAGCGGCCCGGGAATTTGCGTGCGTTGGAGAGCGCGAGCCTGAGCAAGGCTCATGTCTGGCAAGAACGTGCAGTGGACATGTGAGCCCAGCGCACTTAACGAGGCGTCGCTTGCTGTGAACTCTACATGACTGTTGCTCAGCATCAGGGTATCTCGGGACAGTCTGTATTCCAGCGCCGCCTGCCCACGTCGCCTCGCGTCGGCGCAATCACCGCCGTTTTACCGAGGTGGGCGCAGGCGGCGGACTCGAGATTCTACATTGAGCAGAATGCGCATCGCAGTTGTCCGGGGTACTTGAGCTGAACACAGCCCTTGAAGATCAACAGCTGTGCAGTGTTATCAAACACAGCAGTAGGTGTTCTACATACAATGGCTTGGCAGGAGACGGGGGACCCCTGAATGTGATCGGAGCTTGTCGACTAATAAGCGCTCGACGATCGTTACCCCTGTTCTCCAGTGGCCACCCCGGTTTCCCCGGTTTCCCCAGCTTTTGAACATGTAACAGCATGTAACAGCATGTAATCTGCTCTTGTAGCCTTATAAATCGCATGGATGTCCGTGTACCCGGAGTTTAATAATACTTGGCGCACGTTCCAGGTCTCGACCCCGATGCTCCAAACCCCCAATTCGAACCGGACGGATTCTGATCTGCGACGTGGAGCTCGAAGCTCAGCCAACCTACCGTGGCGGCGGGTTCTCCCCCGTAACCGCCAGTCGCCACATATATAAACCAGCGCCAACGCATCCCCCACCCCCACACACCCCAACACCCACCTACGCTCCTTATTATACCGAACCCTTCAACATGGGCTTCGTGTCCCGCCACCCGCGCTACACCATCGCGCTCATCGTCGGGGCCTTCGTCTCCGTGCTCGTCTTCGCGAACGGCGAGCCCGCGCGCACGCACCGCCGCCCGTACCCCGTCGCGGTGCGGGGCAAGCGCCCGCCGCAGTTCGGCGGCGGCGTGGAGGACCAGATCGCGCTGAGCGAGGGCTACTACGAGCTCGCGCTCGACGAGCGGCGCGCGATGATCGCGAAGTGGGGCCCCGCGGCGCAGATCGACCCCTTCCCGTCCAGCGGCGAATTCTACACCCTCTGTGCGTATCAGGGCGCGCCGTTGCAGTGGCGCCAGCTGACACGCGTCATATGCTCCAGGGGACTTTTTTACGGCATCTTTCCAGTGCCCGCACCGGCTGCAGCGCCTGGGCACCGGCGTGAGCAGCGCGTCTGTATTATATCGATAGGAGCTGACGCGTTTTGTAGGGCGACGGCGGGAAGTGGGTCTGCGGCATGGAGCGCGTGGCGGAGAAAAAGGACTGCGTCATCTACTCAGTCGGTGAGGCACCGTGACGTTCCCCCCTCCCCTGTGCGGCGCTGCTGACCTAACGCCGCTGGCAGGCATCAACGGCGAATCGTCCTTCGAGGCGCACCTCCTCGAGCGCGGCGCGGCGTGCCAGGTCTGGGGCTACGACTTCAGCGTCAGCTCGGTGCGCCCCCTTCCCCTTCCCCACCCCCGCGTCCGTGTACTCACCCCACCCCACCCCGCGCAGTTCGGCCCCGAGATCGAAAAAGTCCCCGACTTCAAGCGCCGCGCGCACTTCCAGCCGTACGCGCTCGGCGGGACCGACGCGCCGCACGTGTCCCCGCCCGTCTACACGCTGCCCACGCTCATGGCGGCGAACAACCACACCTTCATCGACATCCTCAAGATCGACATCGAGGGCGCCGAGTTCGCCGCGCTCGACGCGCTGATTGACGCGTACCCCCCCGCGCGCGGGGCGTGGCTGCCATTTGGTCAACTGCAGATCGAGATCCACGCCAGAGATAGTGAATATGCGCAGTTCCCGCGGTTTTTGGAGTGGTGGGAGCGCCTCGAGCGCGCGGGGCTGCGCCCGTTCTGGACGGAGCCGAACCTCGTCTACGTGAACCTCGTGCAGGGCGTGCGCCCCACGCTCGCTGAGGTGCGTTGCGCTGTTTCCGCTCTTCGTGGCATGTGTTGCGGGATCTGACAAAGTTGTTTGCAGTACTCGTTCATCAACATCCGCGGCAAGCACGAGCTTGTGTCCGATTTGCACCTCCAATAGGGTCTGCTCAGAGCAGATGCCTTGTACAAACGCGCCGACCTATCATTAATTGCCATGCGCTGGCGCTCCGAGCTGGATTGGATTAAATTAACCGTCTCCTGTATCTAACGGACTTGCATCGAGTAATACCCACAGATCCAGTTGTATATACACAGTTAATGCGGATGGACCTCTATTTGCTTGCATGCCGCGCGTTGACTTGCATGATCTTGGCCGGTTTGGAGCGCAGCGAAAAAGTTGATGTTGATAATATGTTATGTATGATAGATTGCAGCAATGAGAATGGATATCGTGACCAACAATGCAAAAACGGTATAAACACTTCGAAGGGTAAAAGGATTAAAGATATCTGGCAAGCGCCTTAACCAAACACAACACAAAACGGGCAGAAGACCACACTAGAGATCGTCCTCGGGATCCCACCGCGAGATCTTATCCAGCGGCTGGAAATAATACTGCTTATACTTCTTCGTCTCGCTCCGCTTCGCCGCGCGCGGCATCATGCTCCTTATCAGCCCCGCGCGCTCCTGGTCCGCATCGCGCTCCGGCACATAGAACCACTTCGCCTCCAGCGCCCGCGCCCCGTCCCGGTCCCTGTCGTCCCGGAAGCTGCTCTCGACCTTCCCGAACATCCCGCACGCGCGCAGCCCCGCCTCGAGCGCGGCCTCGACGTCGCCCGCGCCCGCGCGCAGCCCGGGCCGGCTCCCCGCCATCGACGCGAGCAGCGCGGACGCGGGGAGCGCGGACGCGCGCGCGACCGCGAACGCCTCGATCACCATGCCCTGCAGCTCTGCCACGCGCGCCGGCGCGAGCTGCGTCGGTTGGGGCGTGGGCGTGGGTTTGGGCTCGGAGTGGCTGGGCCGGCGCGAGCGCTTGCTCTTGCTGGGCCCGCTCGAGGGCCCCGCTGCGGGCTCGCGTTCTTTCGCGGGCACCTTCGCGCGCTTCCGCGTCGGCGCGTCCGCCTCGACTGCTGCCTCTTCCTTCTCCTCTTTCGCCTTCCGCTTGCCAGACACGGTCCTAGGCCGCGGCGCGGGCGCGGCGTCCGCATTCGACGAGCTGGCCTTCGGCTCGAGCGCCTTTCGGTTTTTTACAGCACGCTCGTCGCTCGAACTCGACGCCTTGCTCGTTTTATGTGCATCCTTCTTCGCTTTCGGTGCCGGCTTGATGGGCGCCTGCTTCGCCGGTGCGGGAACGGACACAGGAACGGGGAGAGGCGCATCCAATATCATGGGTGTCGGCGCCCGCGTGTCCGCAAGGTCCATGCACTCCGTCAGCGGCGACGACGGGCACACGACCGGCGCCTCTGAATCCACTGTTAATTCTGCTAATCCTGCCGCAGGCGCCAATTCGGGCGGGACATGTGACGAGGGCGTCCGGATCATGACCAGTGCGTTCATATTCGACGTGTCCGCGAGGGGCTGCTTCTCGGCGGCGGGCGGCGCTTTCTCGGGCTCGGCTGGTTCGGGGGTGGGGAGGGAGACGGCTGAGATATGCAGAGGACTCGGGGGTGCTGCTGATTCCAAGGCTGATTCAGGCAGGGGCGTCGCCTCGCGCACAGGCTCCACCGCCAATTCGGGCGGCGCGGGGGTCGGCTCGGGGGTGGGCATCGACCCCGCGCAGGACGGCGCGGCCGGCGGGGGCGACGCCGTCTTCGCCTTCGCCGGCCTGAACGCAGCCGCGAAATCGAGCGTCGCAATCGGCGGGATCAGCGCGCTGTCGTCCGCCCCCGCCTCGTCCTCGTCCTCGTCGGAGTCCATGGGATTCAGGAGCGACGAAATCTAAATACACATGAGCGACTGGACGAGCGAGAGCAGGATGTGGGGGGCTTACCTTGGTCTTGCTGGACTGCTGCGGGGGCTCGGCGTCGTCGTCGACGAGCATGTCCTCCTCCGTCGTGTAGTCGTCCTCCGGCAGCGCATGCGCAACGGACACCGGGGACATTGGCGGGGATGAGGGGGGAAGGGGGGACGACAGCCGCAGGGCGCGGGCCGGGGCTACGGGGCTGCTCGCACGCAGCAGATCGGAGTAGACACCGAGTTTTCGGATATTTCGCCTCTCGGTGGTGTCGGGCGGTGGCGCGGCGGAGGTGGAGGCGCGCGGGGGTGCGCGCGAGTAGGTTTTCATGGGGAGCGGGCTGCTCTTCCAGCGGCCGCGCTCGGAGGAGAGCGCGAAGCGCGAGTGCACGCCGCCGTCTTCGTCCTCCTCTTCGTCGCTCGAGTCTGCCAGCGCATACCCGCTTTTTGTCCCCGTGGGCTCGTCCAGCTCGGCGGCCCACGCGGGCCCGTGCGCGCCCCAGGCATGTGGCAGGGCCTTTATTGGGTGGCCCGCGGCGCCCCAAGCGAGCGAGATGTCCTCGGGCAGATCAGAGTAGTCGGAGGCGGCGGTTTGGGAGGACAGTCTGCGGGCGTGCTGGAAGTAGGTGCGGCCTGGGGGGGACGACGAGGTGAACGGGGTGACGAGCATGGGGGACGAGGGGGCGGAGGGGCTGGAGTCGTTGCGGGCGTCGGGGTCGTACGGGAGCATGTCCTCTGAGGGCGCGCGGGGGCGGCGGGGGTGCGAGGGGGCCGGGCGGTGGACGAGGTGGGCGAGGTTCATTGAGGTCGGGGAGGGGAAGAGTGATCTTATCCGGCATCCGAACCCCGACACCTCACCGACAGTGCGGCGTGCGAAAACGATCAACGCTTCAACGGGGTCATGTGCCGCGCCCGCGTGCTGCCGTCACCATTTCTCCTTGCACCAATCCACCATGCCCCGCTCCGCCGACACCGCCAGCTTCAAGGTGCGCACTCCCTGTCTCGTCGGACCGCCGCTGATCCCTGCAGTTCAACCACACGATGATCCGGGTCAAAGACCCCAAGGCGTCGCTCCATTTCTACACCGAGGTAGGCAGCGCTCGCGGATCGCAGTCGGATCTAACGCGCCCTGCAGATCCTCGGGATGGACCTCATCTCTGGTGAGCCCCGCGCTGTGCGCCCCGCCCAGCCCGCCGCTCACCCGCGCAGAGATGAAGAACGCGGACTTTACGCTCTACTTCCTCGCCTTCGACCACGGCGACGGCCTCTCCCCCGAGGAGAAGGCGCACACCCGCTTCTCCCGCGAAGGTGCCCCACCAGCTACCGCACCCCGCGCGCACACTGACACGCACAGGCGTCCTCGAGCTCACGCATAACCACGGCACCGAGTCCGACCCCGCGTTCGCGGGCTACGCGTCGGGCAACAGCGAGCCCGGCCGCGGGTTCGGCCACCTCGCGATCACCGTCGCCGACGTCGACGCCGCGTGCGCGCGCTTCGAGGCGCTCGGCGTGCCGTTCAAGAAGCGCCCGAGCGAGGGCAAGATGCGCAACATCGCGTTCATCCTCGACCCCGATGGGTGCGTGCGCCCACATCAGGGAAATGTTTGATTTCTTGCGCGGTAATGTAAGACCTCGGCAATCGCCATAATCCGCTGCAATGGTGTTGCAATCGCCATAATCGTTAGCTCGACGAATGCCTGCGACGCAGACCGATTGCAATTGAACTGCCAGTCTCTTGCAAGAGACTCGCAATCGTCATAATAAGTCAAGGCGTATCAACTGCTTGGGCTCACATTAGGCTTATTTTTTTCCCCTTCGCAATTCAATCAACAGTAGAAGATGAGGTTGACATGAAAATATTATTGTGCAGTCTAGATGATACATATACACGGGTCTACAGGTAAGAAAAAAAAATCATAGTCTCCCTCCTCATGCACCTGGGTCTTGGTACTCATTGGTTGTGGGGTTGTAACCAATGGGCTCCATATGGGCGCGTAGGGAGGAGCGGGGGAGAGGCGGAAGGGGTGAAGAGAAGTGTGGATGGGTCAGGATGACACAACAATGGAAAAGAGTAAGTAAGTATGGGCGCGAGGCCCGTTTAAATGCCCTACGATGGCATGCCGCTGGCTACACGGGCTTAAGGGAAATGTGCACAGGCTTGCGAGGGGTGAATGCCTCGAGCGTCATGCACAACGGGGAGGGGGGAGGGGGAAGGGGACGAAGTCAACGCGAAAGATCACGGTGGGAGGAGGGGAAAAGCGGCGAGACTGATCGCAAAAAAGGGCTTGTTTATAAGGGGCAGCCAGTCGGAAATGTGCGGAACGTACTGCTCGTGATCCCGTTGTTGAAGCGAGTAAGCAGCCAAACTGCAATCTGGCTGCCAGAGGTACGCAATCGCTGTAAGAGTCTTGCGAGCCCATTATACCGATTGCGAGGCCCCGACGATTACCTAAACAATTGCAAGCACTACATGCGGTCACAATTCCCCAAACATTTCCCTGATGCACGGTGTGGGCTTTACATGCGATTGCTAACGCAGCCATTAGCTACTGGGTCGAGATCGTGCCCGGCGTGATCAACTGAGCGCTGCGCGGGGGATTGTGTATAACAGATCATGTATCGATAACACTGATGACGTCGCATGCCCCAGCGCGTGATAGAAGCCCGCCACCATCCAGAGGCAGCAGTTGTTGGCATATCCGATTATCAGCTTACTTCTTATCAGTTCTGATCTTGCTGATGAGCATTCTGGTGGCACGAAACCGCGCTCGTCGTTTACGATGTGTGGCCCAGCATTTCAGTGTATGTGAACGATTAGACTCAGCAAACAAATAAGGTATGTAGCTAGGTACCGACTAGCTACAAATGGACTCCAGATCGAGGGATCTCTCAGTGGCGCTGCCCGCCTCGGGACGGCTCGGCGGCCCGGAGCGGGATATGGAGTCAACTGCCTTCAACCGCTCCGTGTGATGCTCCAGCCAATGAAAACATTACTGTAGTGCTACTATATCATGAACTTGGTGTTTGAGGGCCGATCACCAGCATCACTCGTCCCGCTTTGGTTGTTCTCGCAATGCAACACCCTCCACATTCCATGATTTTGATCTCGATACAGGTTTTGTAGTGTATATCGCTACGTCAACGCAACGACTTGCAGCATGTCTCGTGTTTGTAACTCCTCGGCTCCAAATCAATTGATTCTGAGGCATAATTTGAAGAACGCTAGTAAATCTTGAGGTTGAGTTCATAAAGTTCGTTTTTGGCAATATTGTATACAAACCGATTTTTGAACAATACGAATACATGTCAGAAATTGTGGTTTTTGTCTCGTTCACTCGATGAGAACGGCGAAGAGAAGGGACAGGGGCTCAGCGGGAGGATGTCATGGTACATTATTGGCTGGCAGGTGTACATAGAACAAGGCATGTGAGGGGCGACACATGTGCAGGGGAAAGCGCAAAACAACCGAGTGATTTTTCCTTGGCTTATTTGTGAAGAATGAAGCTAGCATGGGGTGAGGAGACATTAGCCAGGAGGAACTGACAGGGCGGAAAGAGGGTGTCAAAATGGTAGTACAATAGTAGAGGGGGGAATCAAGATAAAGCATGTCTGCAGATATTCAAGATGCTATATGGGGGATCATATTGATCCATTGGATGCTTTGATATCCAGAGGGAGGGAGGTGGCGGAGAGTAGTGAAAGACAAGACAGCGATGCCGATGCGGCAAATCACGTATACAAGAGCGAAAACGCCCGACAAGAAAGTGATTCCTTGCAGCCCGCTCCTCGTGACCAGGGATCCGACGCCCACTAGTAGTGGTGCACTGGTTATGAACACTGCACACATGCGCCACATCGCATTTTCTACGGTTGTCGGGAATGTGTATGACCAGGCGACACAATGTATCGCGCCAAATGCCGTTGCGACTGCCAGAGCAATGAAGCCAGCCCTACTCGGGATTTCATCGTTTGTTAAATCCAGGCTGTAGCTTGAAAAGCTGAATTTCCAATCCGTGCTGTGGTATGAATCGGAGTCCGAGCGTTCTACTGGTATGTCCTGGGGATCATGACCTTCAAGTTATGATGTGATGGATTTAGTCTGAGATATGCCGCTATCATGAGGTGACGCACATATGACTCTTGTCGGGCAGCCAACACTGCATGGCTTGTACCACCACACAGCATACATCGCAAATGTGATCACCGTGTAGGCAAGGGTCATGACCTCCAGCTCTGACATTGCAAGACCTCGAATGCTCCGCGTGATGCACTGGACCACGAACCATAACGTTTGGACCACCGCGATTGTCTTCGAGAGGGCGTCAGTCTTGCTTTTATCTTGTATCTCTATCAAAGTTGGCGGGGCAAGCAACTGTTTCTCCACGAGCTTCAAGACCTCACGGAAGGAGATATTTTGTATGGGCTCGCCCTTTCTGTAGAAGTAAAACCCCCCCATGATGATGTAGAATGCATGCACGATGGTCCATACTCCGAATAATTAGTTAGCGAAATGGTCCCAGATTGATCAATGAAGCAAAGAAGCTACCTTCATCCGTTCTGCCTAGGTGAGCTTCACCGTCCCCTACCACGAGATGAGCCAGAGTAGGGCGTGACAGAAGTAGTACGGAAACATACATGCATACAGTTTGGCTTTTTCTGGTCCTTCTTTGACTCTAGCCAAGTCTCTCCGCCACCGTCTTTCCAAGCGTTGCAGGATCCGAGCATCGTCTACTCTAGGCAAGGAGTCAGACCCCTTTTCTGCATAATGTCCGGACCTTCCATGGTATCGTGGTGTTAACTTGCCGAGGTGGATACTTATTAGTTTCTTCGACTCACGAAGATTTAGCTTTCAGCCTGGCCTGTTCCAGCAACCCCGCGTATTCCCGCGCTTGGAGGAACTGCTGCACAGCCCATGCGAGAACCCACTCTGGGATAACCACTGTCATGATGACGAGACCGATCCACGAAATGTGCACCCTCAGCCAGCTGTATTTGGGATGTGGAATATCACGATGGACCGCCACCCAAGCGCAGGCAAACATCGTCCCAAGACAACTGATTAGAATCTGAGAAAAAGTCCGGCAGGCGTCAATATCGTTGCAGGGTGGTTCTGGCGGTAGAAGCGGATTGCTTGTCAATGCAGGGCTCAAAGACAGAGAGGGGTCTGCCGAGCTGTTGGTGATGGGAATAGACCAGCATAACTGCGCGACGAGAGTCAGTGAGAGAAACACCAAAGTAGGGGGCATTGTGCGGCAAGGGAAAAGCTAGACTTTGATGTCCCTATTTAATAAGATCATAGCTAAACTGTAACTTTAAACAGCGGTATATATACATACCTGCGTGCAGGATGCTGAGCGCTGGCAGGCAACACGTTTTGCGTTAATGCCGTGTTCGATTTCTGCCAAACGCCCGCATTGTGGTTAAGTTGCTGGCCAGACAAATGTAAGGACGCGGTCACACCCAAACGCCGACACGCCGCCAGACACCAGGGGATCAGCTAAGAAACAAGGAGGATCAACCTCCAGCATTTATTAGCGCCCGGGAGGGATGTGGCAAGGAGTTAGGCGCTCGTAGCGGTGCTGTAAAAATCGTGAGAGAGGGTGACTCAGCTGGGTGTTGCAACTAAACATGCAGATATATTCGTCTCGTTATCTAGTCTTTGTGTGCGTATTAGCACGGGAGAGAAAGCACTCGCACCTGAATAGCTGTGACAATTAGTACCCGAGCCACCGTGCGTGAATGTACATTCCTGGCAGGGTGCTTGTGAAAATGAGTACTTCGTGACCGCCCACACGACTTTCGTATTGTTAATTGGTTAAATGAGAGCCAAGTCCATGTTGTCAAGCCCGAGCCTGATTTTGTAAGCCTCGGTTCTGGTTATCGCCTTCGGCGCACGGGCAGCGGTGTTCGAGGAGCGAGACCATCCCTCCTTTATGTAGAGCTATGTAGCGCTGCGCCAAATCCGGTCAGCGAGTGGGGCACCGCGGTGCTCCTAGGTTGATCGGACCATAGCTATAATATAAGCCGCCAGTGGGAGCTTCCGAAATTCATAGGCACAGCGATTCAACTCCGGGTTCAGGTCGGACGGGAAGGCCGGAAAAAATGGTCTCTAGATGGACAAGTACCGCAAGAGGCAATATTTGTGGTGGGCTGGAGGGATTGTATTAGAGAGTCTTGAGTTGGCCGCTGCCTAGTCAGGTTTTTCGAGTCGACGGCCACGACGGTCACGGTCATGATCATGTTTGACAGCTGATTGGGACTCTTTGGTCGCGTTTTCAAAATAAGACGAGTCTGCTCTTTGTTTGTAGTTTGTTTGCATCAGATGTACATACAAACCAACTTGGCCTGCGAACACATCATACCGAGTCTAGCCAATCACTGCAAATTGTGCGATAGTCACAGGTCGTCCGGATAGGTAGGTGCGTCCGTCTCCACCGCACCATGCTCCTTGAGCAGCCGCACGACGGTCATACGTGCCCACGGTCGCACCAGTTCGATACTTTCCGCTAGTGGCGTTAGGATCGGCGCCATGCTTCAGCAACAGTTCGACAACCTCGACACGATCCATATGTGATGCCGCCCGGAGCGCCGTACCATGCTCTCCTCCCGCAGCATGGATATCCGCGCCTTCCTCAAGTAGCAGTTGGGCAATATTCAGGCGGCCGCGATGTATGCTGCCTGGAGCGCGCTGCCATAGATTCCTCCTTGGGCATTTATATCCGCGCCGTTCTCCACTAGCAGCTGGACAATTGCAAAGCTATTCTTGTATGATGCCGCCTGGAGCGCACTGCCATAGTGTCCCCCTTGGTTATTTACATCCGCGCCGTTCTCCACCAGCAGCTGGACTATTGCAAGGGCGCCCCTGGATGATGCCCCCTGAAGCGTGGTGAAATAGTATCCTCCCATAGTATTGACATGCGCGCCATTTGCAAGGAGCAGCTGGACTATTTGGAGCTCGCCAGCTCATGATGCCGCTTGAAGTGTTGTGCCAAACTTTCCTCCAGTAGCAGTGACATCCGCTTCTTTCTCTAGCAACAACCTGACAGTGTCGAGGTCTCCCAGGCGCGATACTTCCTGGAGCGCGGTGCCGTACTCTCCGCCCATGGCATCGATCTACGCGCCTTTGGACAGCAGCAGTTCAACAATCTCGAGGTGACCTTTCCACGATGCCATGTGAAGCGCGGTACACAATTTGCCACCCAGCACATTTAGGTCTGCGCTGAGACCGATCGAGTGATCCACCAGTTGCCTCAGGCCGATCGAGCTGGCATAATACAGATGCGATGCGCATTCCCCCTCCTTTTCTAGGTACTGTAATGGTTTTGGACAAGCCTCTTCTATCCGAGCCCAGTTCATGAGCGTGTAGTTCGTGTCAGGTATGATTAGTTGTTGTATAGATTGCTGGATTGCAATATGAGTGACCGAATAAGGCTCTCGTAAGTAGCTAATTTTGACTGAGCACTCGTGCCGTCGAAAAAGAAGTAGGCGTAGCCAACTGAAGCTTTTCCTTTGCAAGATGTCACGATGTCCTCGATAGCAGAAGAGCTGCAACAATTTCGTGAATCAAAGTTCATTCAAGAAATTTGCAAGGCACCATAGTATAGTCTTTCCGCATCCAGCTGAATACCTTCATGAGCATCCTATAATTTCGCGAGGATGCATCACTTACGACCTCCGTGGAGCCAGAGGATGGAGCCTGGGTGGTCTTTCCACCTTTTGAATGGGTATCCGCCGACAAGCCAGGATCCTGTGCCTCGCTGATGCTTCTCTCGCGCAGCTTTGTAGTTCAGTGAGGTATCGGGTGCCGCCATCCATTTCTCTATCTTCTCTTCTACATTGATTGTAAGCAAGGGTTTCGCGCAATTTGTGGATGGTAGGAGATAAGAACCCTTGTTCTGGGCTTGAATCCATTTCATTCCATCCTGAAGGCCTCTCGCTCCATCTTGAAGCACGTTGTAGTCACCGTTGATGAAATTCCCGGCTACCATCGTCACCACGCCCGATGTCCCAGTGACATTGAACGTAGAGCCCTAAGATGCGTTGTAGTCATAGGTGGGGTATGATTTAGTTTGCACACCGTCGCTGTACTTTCAATTACTTGATGTGGATCTGCGGCTTGAGCGCTGCTCACGCCAACATCCTCAGACTCCAATCTTGAAACCTTCCTCAGATGTTCATTCTCATCCGTGTTTTGTCCAGTCCCCTTAGCATGCGCGATCATCAATAAGAGTAAGCTGGTCGCACTAAGACGGAAGACAAAGAAAACCGAGAAAGGAGAGGAGGAAGGCCATGGCAGGCGCCCACCCTTGCGTAAGCACAAGTAACCTGACTTGCCTGACTTGTCACGAGCGTTGGTTTTTCATCAACGACCATTCGTTGGCCTTGCGACATTTTTTCACTCAATCATCATCAATCGTCATGCTCTCGTATTACGCAATGACCGTGATATCAAGAACGGCGGCGCTGAACGTCAACACTTAACCGTGCGATGATCCAATCCGCCACAAAGTATCGCCATCCATACTGATGTCGAATGGCACATGTATGCTTGAAGTTCTCCTGAAATAGTCCATTCGGTGGTCTTCGGGGAGTCGCGAGGGGCTACAATGGACGTTACATCGATGTGAGTATAAATATCAAGTCAACAACACTGCAAAAGGTCGACCAGGTTAAGCCATCTGCCGCGCCGGCTGACGGCCGAGGTCATCTGCAGAGCATCATTGAGAGTCCGTATCATATATACACATCATTGGGGATTGATGCTGATTCTTTCATTTGCAGGTAAGCAATAGACTCATCCCAAGTTGAACCTTTCGCGCTGTGCGGCCTGACATCCGCCACACTCTATGAGATCGCGTTGTTTGTAAGTCATTTACGCGCTCTTCCCCCTTGGCATCTGTATCTGCGCCGCTCCACACCAGCAGATGGGCATCCACAAGACCGCCAGCCCATGATGGCTCTCGGAGTGCCGTTCAGAATGTCTTCCCCAAGGCATTGACGTGCCGCCTTTTGTCATTGGCAGCTAGGCTATGCATCTGGGGATTGCCCGCATTTAATGCTATTTGGAGTGGCGTGTTGTGCTATCCCGTGGCAATGACGTCCGCTCCTTGCTCTAGCAATCTCGCCGCGACTCTGGCACGATGCCGCCTGGAGTACGGCCCTGTCGTACTCTCGTCCCACGGCACTGACACCCGCAACATTCTCGAGTGGCAGTCGAGCAATCATGAGGCTAGGATAACCTCATATAATCTCAGCTGATGCTGCCTGAGGCGCGCTGCCAGCGTCCTCTTGATATCGGCACCCGCACCGGCGCCAATCTCTACCAGAAACTGGACAAGTATAAGACCACCGCCTCGTGATGCATATGCTGCCTGACACGACTTAACCTCTGACTGTACACGTTCGTTTTGACACCGTTTTGCTACTCGCGATGTTCGGCAGCTCATACCAGTCATGGCGCGTGCCCGACGATGTCCGGGCAATGGTTGACAGTGAGGGTGTGCTTTATGGGGTGATGAAGGCAATCGATAATCAAAAAGGCAGATTTCTGACGTCGCTGCTGAATTGCTTTGCCAGTGGCAATGCCTGCGTGATGCTGCATGCGCGAAGAAAGTTAAGCTTGAAATCAAGTAGTATATCAGGCTGAGAATAAGCTTGGTATTGTTGGATCCAGTTATTCTCTGCGACGAGCTGTCTCTGCACGATTCTGCATACAGGTTATAAGTAATATGACTTGGAATCTCCTTTGTGGCGAGGGGCGGGCTCGAATCGGCCCGGTCCAATAGCGGCCTAATAAGCGCGCGCTCCAACTTCGAATCGGCCGCGCTCACGCTGATGATTCCGACCCTTTCTCAACCACATGCCCATGCAGCTTCGCACACCTTTCTGGACATGACATAACCAAGAAGCTTTACTCTGAATCCTTCGAATGCAGTCAGCTGGTCGCTGCATCAGAACAAGACAGAATACGAGGGATCATGCGTCATGAGAGAATGATATAAAACTGAGGACTGAGACTTCATTTAGCTGCATCATCGTAGGCTGCTCGACTATCCGGCGCTCATAATGCGGCTCTGTTACTCTAGCGCGCTCGTCGCCCTGTGTCTATCTACCTTGTCTCTGGCGGAAGTCTTCGATCTGTCATCGCTCGAGTGGACCTTGAAAAATGCTAATGGATCGATCCATATTCCTGCTACTATTCCCTCACAAGCGCATTTGGACCTTCATAAAGCTGGAATCATCACCGAGCCTTTGTTAGGCATCAACGGTGAGTTCTTCTTGTGGTATATTGCCATTGAGTCTTCGCTAATAGGGTGTTGCAATGCATAGACTATACTCAGCGTTGGGTTGTTCTGGATAATTGGACGTACACTGCAGATCTTTCGCCGCTAAAGGAGCATCTGGCAGAAGATGCGACTGAACAGACGTTGCTAGTATTCTACGGTATTGATACAATCGCAAACATCGTGAGTCCAACGCCGTTCTTTGGGACCGTAGGCTTACCGGCGTCCAGACGTATGCAGGGCATCCAGTGGCTTGGGTAAACAACCAGTTCAGGCAGTATGTATACAATGTTTCGGGCCTCTTCGCATCGAATGGGGGCCATGACTCGGACACGAACTTGACAGTATCCCTCGAATCGGCGTGGTTATATGGCTTGAACGTCACCTCTCGGCCGGATGCAGAGCATTTCCCAGAGTCGATAAGTGATGATGTACGTACTTTGAAGTCTACTTCAAATCAGAGGTTGACCCTTGCACTCGTAGTATGAGTATCCTGGGGTACGGTATTATATCCGGAAAGTCGCATCTGACTTTGGCTGGGACTGGGTGAATACATTTGCACGTACCACTTGCACTCTACTGACATCTATATCAGGGTCCTGCGTTTGTCCCAAGCGGTAGGTACTTCAGGGACCGAGTTGTGAAACCTAGCTTACACCTTGTCACTTGCAGGTATATTCAAACCAGCTTATCTTATCACTCTCGACAAACAGTCTAAGGGCTCTGATGCTACATCTTCTCATTCCAACGCTGTCTTTATCGAAGAAAGCTCCATAGACATCTACAAAGTCGGACAGAATTTCTCAACGGCGCCTGTCCAGACGGCTGATTGGGTAGTAAACGTGTCGCTGGCTATTAGGTCTCCATCCTCGTTCTCAAAGCCCTTTTTGAAGCTTTCGATTCCTGAATTGAAACTAGAATCTCAGAACCTTCCTGTGTCTTCAATCAACACGACAGCGGGTGACGCTACGTGGGTGCAGGCGACTTGGCACATTCCTGACAGCATACCAGAACGGTGGTATACACACGACCTCGGGACGCCGAAGTTATACAATCTCACCATCGCGCTTAGCTCTGGATCGTCTCAACTTGCATCGTTCACAACGACTACTGGCTTCCGTACTATTGAGCTCGTGCAGTCGCCTTACTCAAGCAAGGAGGTTGCCGAGCGGGGTATCACGCCCGGGGATCAATGGCATTTTGCGATCAATGGAAAGACTTTCTACAGCAAGGGGACGAACATCATACCTTTCGATCCGTTCTATGCAAGGACCACAAACGACGATGTTAGGTGGATACTGGAAAGTGCCATCAAGAGCGGCCAGAACATGGTTTGCTCCTTTACATCGTATTATATTCATTCCATTGAATCATCTGGTTTTCAGCTCCGAGTTTGGGGAGGAGGCAACTATCAGCCTTCTGATTCAGCAACAGCAGGCGGCGTGTACGACTTTTACTCGGCTTGCGATGAGCTTGGTATCCTCGCCTGGAGTGAGTTGATCTTCTCCGACACCGTCTATCCTGTCAATGGCTTTCTGCTGGAGTCCATCGAGCCGGAAGTCAGACAGAACGTGCGGAGAATCAACAGGCATCCGAGTAATGCTCAATGGGCGGGAGGAAATGAGATTGAGGGCATAGTCACGGGGTCTGAAAGTACTCTTTCCAATGGTCAACAAATCCTAGATGAAGTGAGTACTTTATATGGTAGCGAAGACTTGGCATTGACAGCGTCGCAGTTCCTCTATTTGTTCCAAGACTTCTTGTATAACATTGTTACCTCAGAAACGCGCTCTGTAAGTTTATTACTTCAGTCATTGATATTGTTCTTATATCTTTGAAAAGGTTCCATATACAGATTGCTCTACCACAAAGGGAGTGCTGAGCCTCGACCCCTACGAACTTAGGCTCAACAATGCCACTGCCGGCGAGATTTACGGAAATTCCGAGCGTTATAACTATGACGCAACGCAAGCCTTCAATCTCAGCACGTATCCAGTGTCTCGGTGCGTTGGCAAACAGACTGAAAGGAGAGTTGGAGACTGACGGGCCGATTCGCAGGTTTATCAATGAGTTTGGGTAAGCCGAGCTGGCTCAGTTTGGATTGCACCATATGCTTATCGGCTGCAGATTCCATTCAATGCCATCATTCTACAGTTGGGAGGACGTGCTATCTTCGCCCGACGATTTCAAATTCAACGGTGTTAGTCCATGCTCCCTAACATCTTGTTCGTACCTCACATGCTGCTAGACGGTCGTGGAATCGCGAGACCATCACCCGCCAGCGGGAAATCTTTCGTGGCCCAATCCAAACGCACCGCAAGGTCAGGCCCAACTTACCGAGGCTGTCAACATGTGGCTCCCTACCCCAGGCACATCAAATTCAAACCAGACGTTCGCTCAATGGTGCTGGAGTACGCAGGTCTTCCAGAGCATGAATATGGTGGCCCAGATCGCTTGGTACAGGTATGCTTACAGTTGCGAGCATTTTGGACTGAAACTCACCTTTAAAATTTCATCTCATGCAGAAGAGGCGCTGGAAAGGGGGAGAATAATCTAGGATCTCTTGTCTGGCAGTTGAATGATATCTGGCAAGGTGTCAGTTGGTCTAGCATCGAGTATTCTGGTACGCGCGGTCATCAGAATCATTTGCTTAAAGTTTAATCGAGAATGGTACAACAGGTCGATGGAAGGTGTTGCAGTATGGACTGACTAACGTATATACACCTGTCATCATTTCGCCATTCTGGACAGCGGAGAACCAAACACTAGAGGTCCTTGTGACGTCCGATGTATTGGACAGCGTTCAAGGCACCGCGCAGCTGACTTGGTGAGCTATTCTCTGCAAAATAAAAACTATTGGCTGACACTGTTGGCCAGGTATGATTGGAATGGAACTGCTCTCAATGTGAGCAAGCAAGACGTTACGGTGCCGAGCTTGAACAATTCAGAGGTGCTCTACGCCTCGGGACTGTCGTCTATAATCCCTTCAGGGCACAACGCATCTGATGTCTGGTTGTTGTTGAACGTCTCAGCTAAAGTTGGCGGGAAGAGTGTCACCAATGAGCAATACGTGGGTCTCAACACTTGACCGCTTTCTCATGTCATCTAATCTTCATTGCTACGATTAGTTCACGCCAGTGTCGCTGGCTGAGGCAAACTTATCCGATCCCCAGATCAAAGTTTCCTCGAAGGTCTCTGGGGATGCGATCTTGTTTACGTTGTCATCGAGCAGAGTCGCTCCATGGACCTGGATTGATCATCCTTTGCACACTATTGGCTACTTCGAGGATTCTGAGTCAGGTGCACCGCTCAACGGGTAAACACGCCTTATGACCGGATGCTTGACACAACCTGACATTGACACTTCACACAGATTTTACTTGGTCCCGGGGATCGAACGAACAGGTACGGTTTCGCGTGATACGCCTTTATTGCGTCAATTACGCGCGAATTTGCTTACGGTCCTCCCACAGTCAAATTCATATTGAATGAAGCGCTTTCAACGGTCAAGCCCAACCCTGCTGATTTTGTGGTTAGATCCTTGTGGAATAATACACATGTATGAGTAAAGTTCTGGATCCCGTAATGAAATAACCTCTCAGGCTCTTTAAGCTTCAAGGGCTCCGACATGTCCGAAGTTGATGTCGACGTCGAAGCTGCTTCTTTAACTCCTTTTTGAAAGGCAGCATGGCACAATCACGGATTGTGCCTTTGCCTGTCACCACCTGTCTTTGTCGAGGGAAGCGATCGAGCACCCACCCCGGGTCTGGATTATGGCAATAGATCTCGTGAGCTGGCTCAGGGCCGAAAGTTGATGGGATGTCTTTCATTGCCGGAGACACCCAGAGGTAACGTCGGCAGATTCCTGCGAAGAGGACGTTGAATTTGATTATCACTCCGCCACTACATGCCAAGCATGCTGACACCCGTCAAACACCATCCTGCCACACAGCACCCACGCTCGAGGAACCGGCGGCACAGTCCAATCGAGAGGTGTTATCTGAGAAGCACATGCGGGGATGTTTGACAGAGTAGTTCGGCTCCGAGGATAGGGTGCAGGAAAATTATTTTTATTTGTAAAGATATGGTAATGATCAGGCGAGTGTCCGAGTATTGATAACAGATTGAGAGAGTGAGAGTATGAGACAAATAATGCTCTAGTCCGATCCAAGACGGAGGAAGTGTGGTAGTCCATGAATAATTAAAATTAAAAGCAGTCCGTCTCCCCCGGCCCCAGTCTAGAACTCTGAGTAAACAAAATATACAAGACGACCTTCATCGTCTGATGAAGCGCATAGGCACGGACTCTGGCGGCTGTAACGTCAGCGCACCGGCTTTCCGTCCTGCGAGCACTTTCGCGGTGCGGGCCGCGTCCCAGCCCTCGCCAAGCTCGAGGCGATGTTCCCGCAGAAGCGTGAAAAGCACCGCGACAAACTCCACCGTGGCGAACTTCTTCCCCGAGCACGCCCGGTTCCCCTCTGAGAACGGTAACCAAGTGCCCTTTGCAGGCTTGAGGAGCCCATGCGACGATGTCGTGCCCTCGAGAACAGCCGAAGATGGCTTGCGGGAGAAGGACGGCCGCGATGCATGGCCGTTCTGATGGGCCTTTAGCGGGGAGAGAGTGGATGTCGGGGAGAGAGAGAACGTGGGCGAGGGCGGTGTGCTGAGCGGCTTCTTCTCGCGCTCGGGTGATGGTGGCCGACTCGAGGTGGGAGTGAGAAGCGGTGCAGCGCCGTCACCACCTTCGATTATCCAGCGGGCGGGCTGCCACTCGGTGGCGTCGTCGCCCCAGACTTTCGGGTTGCTGTGGATGCCAGTGCCGTTCACAGATATCCGGGTGCCCTCGGGGATCACATATGTGCGTCCTTCAAAAGATATAGCCTGATCGCTGGCGGTCCATTTATTGGTCATGCCTGTTGGTGTGTAAATGCGCAGGGTCTCCGACTGAAACAGGAAATTAGTTAGGGTGCAGCAGGGATAGATAACGAATTACCATGATTGCAAAAGTCCATCGTGCTCGGTTGAAATCAATTTCGTACTCCAGCTCGCTCCGCCCTTCGGCAGCAGCCTGAGCATATACGCTGTCGATTTCGTTGAGCAAAATCTTCTGAATATCCTGACGCTGGGCCAAAAGCACCAGAGCATAGTGAAGAGTGTTGGCGGTCGTCTCGTGGCCAGCAAACAAGAAAATGAAGGCGTTGCCCAGAACTTCCGTCGAGAGCATGGTCCGGCCCTCTTTCTCATCCTCTTCGTCCTCGGCACGGGTAAGCACAGTCATCAAGTTCTCCTCCACCGCCTCGCCCGACGCGACGAGGGCCCGCTCGCGGTCGAGCATGCCGCGCATATAGCCGCCAAACGCAGTGAACGCCTCCCATGCGCGACCCCACTCGGAGTCCTTGCGCGCCATGCGCAGGGCCCAGTGTGGCGTCAGGAACACAGGCATCAGGTACGCGGTGAGCTGCTCCAGGGACTCGCGGTAGCTCAGCGCGGTCGCGACCGCGCACGGCGGGCTCTCCGCCCAGCCGAGGGGGCACCCGTATGCCGCCCCCGTGATGACGTTCAGGCCCAAACGCAGCGAGTCGGCGCCAATGGAGGTTATGGGAACCGCGTCCGCCTTCTCGTCGGCCGCCGCCGCGCGCCACGACTGCATCATGAAGCTTGCCTGGCGCATCGCCTCGCCCCATACGTCGCGGTTGATACGCTCGCTAAAGACTGGCCCGGTAACTCGGCGGTGGAAGCGCCAGACGTCGCCGTCTGCGTTGATTACGTTGCGACCATAGATATTGATGATAGCTAGGAAGGGAGGACAACGTTAGCTTCGATTGGAAACATAGCAGGAGCATGCGATCGTCGGACCAGGGGCGGCCCCTGACGACGACGGTCATAGAGGGGAGGAGGGGTGCGCATGTCTCACCTCCCGTGTTTGGTGGTTTCGGAAATTCTGCGCGCTTGCTATTCACATGGGTAGCGACCTTTGGGTCGGCGATTATCACAGTGAGACCCGCAGGACTGACGGTAACGAAGACGTCGCCCATTTCCTTGTGTAAATCGTATCCATCTGGTCGGCCCATGCTAAGCAATTTGTGAAGTTTTGTGCCCGGCTCGAGGAGGTTCAGTCGGCGAAGGATTTGGAAAGCGAAGAACGAGAAGAGGCCTGGTGGAAAGGGAATGACCTTCATCGGGAGGCCAATAGCCCGCGCGCTGCGCAAGTGGAAGTAGAGGGCCACGAAAGGTCGGAGAAATTGGACGATCGAGTACACTGCGAACGCCAAGAAGCCAGCCAGCATGAGGGCCTGCGGGGATACGTCCTGCCCGCGTCGGAGGGTGGCAGCATAGAGAGGTGCGAACAGATCTGCCATCAGCCCTTCTTTCACTGAAAAAGGTCAGAGAGATGGGAGTATGCGAGATAGCCACAACGCACCTTCGGGATATAAGTGCATGGCTGGGAAGCCTGGCCCAGAAGCATCGGCAGAGGGAAGCATGCCAGGAGGTGTGTGACTGGAGATATTTGGGAGCATGAGACAGGTACCGGGAGGAGATTTTGAATGAAGCAAAAGAAAGGGATTGAAGAGACTAAGAAGAAAAGAGTGAAAGAGATATAAAGGAAAGAAGTGTGCCTCAAGGCTCAAAAGAACAGGAGGCAAGTGACAGACAGTTGTCAATGAGAGAGACAAAACGGACAAGGGGTCTCATCGCAACAATGCCCGAAATCGGGCGCAGCGACACGCCGTTGGAAATTCCTTTTGGTAAATTGACAGCTGATTTACATAAGCCGAGGCTTCTAACGAATTCAGCCTCTATGGAGGACCCCCGATAATGCTAAATGAGGTGGTAGGTGGCCAAAATTAGAAATCCCCGGATTAATTTTGCCTTCCAAGCTCAAAAATACCCTGGATTGAGCACCATACTTGGTCAACTGATGCAAAAATTCCCCGGATTCTGCCTCATAGTTAGCCGAATAAAGGCGCCGAAAATCACGTTTTCCGCCCAGACAACCAGGACTTGGAGCTCGCCCCAATTTTCCCCCGGATTCTGCCATAGACTTTTCTTTCTGGCCAAAATCTCTCCGGATTCTGATCAGACATACCTGGAAAAAAGGGCTCCAAATTCCCCGGATTGCCTCAGACTTGACCTCAAATCTCAAAAAATTTCCCCGGACTCCACCTACCAGCTCATAGGGGGTTATCGGGGGTCCTCTCTATGGCCAACTCTGGCCGACATGTGAGTCTCATGGCCAGGTACACGAACACGCACAGATCCATGCATCCATCTGCACTCACCCGTGACAAGCCGAGTTCCATCCCCATCTGCCCTGCACAGAAGCACACTGACGCACACGATCTGTCGCGTATCCGTTTCGAGTCGAACCATGCGATTAGGCTTTGACAATGGACCCACTAAAATACAATGTACACGATGTAGACTAAGACAGCACAGTAGACAACAATTGCAAGATACATGATACATAGCGACTAAATAAGTTATAGATCTACCGGAACGAGGCCAAAACCTCGCGTAAAGTCCGTTCGTCCAGCCCTCGGAGAGCGTCGACCAATGACTCCGGGCGGGACGAGAGATTGTGTAGGTGTGAGAGCGACGCAAGTGCATTGTCAATTCGAATTGCAAGCGAGTCAAGGATGCCCATTAATTCAGCATCCGTGAGCTTGTCGTTCATCGACGGAAGCAACATCGTGGGATCGCCATACATGATGTTGCCAGGAGGTTCGGAACCGCCATCTGCGCCATCGGCCGGGAAATCCTTTGCGGTGCTGCCCTTGCGCGGGGGTAAAGGCCGGAATCTCCGAGACGACGAAAGCGCCTCCAGTCGCAGGCAAAGGAGTCCCAACTGCCGCATCTGTTCAATGCTGAACTGTATTTTTGATGCCGCGGATGCAGATGGACCAGGGGCAGATTGCTCGAGCTCCTCGCGCCCCGCTAGCGACGCAGGATAGACAAGTGACAGCGCTTCTGGGACCTCGAGACCCTTGAGCTTGAACTCGCCCTTGGGAATCACCACCAGATCCATATCCTTTATGGCAGCGACGATGCTTTCCGGCTGGGCATCGGAGTACTCCGTACTGGGTCCTGATGCGAAGATTCGCGCGTTGATCTCCCGAACGATGTCTGCACTGACCATGATCTGACCACCCAACGCGCTGCCCTGAATCCGAGCGGATCGGTTCACCATTGGGCCAAAGTAGTCCATGCGCTGAGTCACCGGATCGATCTCGCAAACCGGCTGGCCACAGTGGATGCCCATGCGAACCGATAGACCCCTGGCTACGAGTGCTCCTCTCCTATCATAGAGCGGTTTTCCGTCCTCGCACTCCAAGATCTCGAGTGGCCACGCCTCGTGCAACAGTTGCACCTGGACAGTGAGGGCCCATTGGAGAGCAGATAGCGCGTTGGGGAACGAGCACATGAACGCATCACCTTCCGTCTTCACCTCAAAGCCCCCAAAGAACCTCAGCTGCCGACGCAAAAGGGTGTTGTGCAACCGCATCGCCGTCTGCATACCCGGATTGACTTCCCAGAGGTGGGTCGAGTTTCGGATGTCAGTGAATACCAGCGCCACGTGACCAGTGGGGGCGGGTGGTGGCGGCGGGAGATGTCTTACTCCGGGATCTAGCACGGTTTCCTTGGGACGCCTCGAGAGCTTTGCCGAGGGAAGCTCGTAATCGCCGATGGTTTCCAACGTGGGTTGGTCGGGATTGAATAGGTCGGCAACAGCGATCACCATGATCATGGTGCTGCCCTTGGCGCCGTAGCTGATCGCGAAGTCTCTGAGCTTCTGAGCGGCTATCATAGGGTCGTCTCGCTCAGACCGAGCAATGTCCACCGCCGTCTGATGCGAAACATAATCCCATAGCCCTCGATTTCCAATGATCACGAACTCGTCTGATTCGGTCAGCTCCCATTGGAAGATGCTCGGACGCGCATTGACTACGGGGAGAAGATGGTAGAAACCGAAGGACCTCGAGGTGTCGCTGGTCTCGTTTACGAGGCCCTTCGGGGTGACCCAGCCCTCAGCCGCACGAATGCGCGCGGTCTCTAACCGATCGAAGGGGTCGTGCTTTCTGGAAATGAGATTTGCAGCGCCTTGTCGGGAGATGACAGCAAGCGCGTTCCCTGCGTTGGCCACATACAATGTCCGTCCAGACAGGTACACCACGATTCCAGACGCTCCACTTCGCATCGAGGACTCAAGGCTGTCGCCGCCCGCGGACACAGCACTGGCCTGAGACATCTTTCGGTGCATCCCCGCCGTGCTTAGGAGGTCGTCATGCAGCTCTTTATTCAACCTCAGGAACGACCGTCGAAGAGCGTCATGCACTGTTTCCTTTTCTGGGTTCAGGGCATTAAGATGGGTGGTGAATGTCGGGAGGAACCTGTCATGCAGGAATTTGGAAAGACGGTCGCTTCCTGTAGAGGGTTGCGCAAGCCCAAACATCGCAAAGACCGCCTCGTCCCTCGAGTCGCGGAAATTGGGTTGCACGAGATCAAGCATGTTCAGGTGATCGCTCCCTCCTAAGTGGTCTGCGATGCCGTATGCCATCCTGTTGACCTCCGAGAGAGACGTCCGAACACGCCGTTCTTCGTTGTCATCTGGTATGTTGGGCGCAAACGTTGTAGTGACATCCATCAGGCCGAGGACTTTCAGCTGTGTGAGGCTTTGGAATTCTGCCCAATTTTTCTCTTCGGTATCCTTGTTGGGAGGGTGCGTTGTTTTACCGGCTGGGTCTGGCTTAATTTCGAGCCGCTTGTTACCCGACAAATTTAGATACACCAAGTTCGGATTGAAATTCCTATCATAGAATGAGTGATTGACATATTTTCCAATGTATGTTACTTACCAATTCCAGTCGAAATGATAGTTGTTGATATTGTACCGTAGAACATTACTGCCAATATCGAGGACCGAAAGACTTTTTATTTGGTTAAGCTCGTGAGGTAGTGTCTGTAGTTTGTTGCCGTTCAAGAACAACACAGACAGCTGCGTGAGGCCAAGCAAATCTTCTGCAGGGAGACTTGTCAACTTGTTGCCGCTCAGGTACAACTCTTGTAGCTTGTCAAGGTTTTTGAAAAAGGATGTCGGTATTTCTTGAATCTCGTTGAACGAGAGATTCAAAACACGCAGCTCCCTTAGCATCGTAAATGGGTGCAGAACGTCCTCCGTCAAGTTGTTCTCTCCCGCGTAAAGGCGCTCTAAAGAGTGCGCTAGAGGGGGGATAGTGCGTCCCGTCAAACTGACAACCGAGCCTACAGCCGAAGTCTTCCTGTCGGCTGTTATAGACGAACCTAAGGAATCACCTTCTGTTTTTACGGGACCCGTAGGTGGATCGTGAATCCTCCCCAGTTGATTTGATGTCACATTGATATGCACGAGGGACGCGCAATTCCAGACACTCGCGGGAAGTTCCAATAGGCTGTTATTATGCGCATCGAGGGTTTCCAGGCGCTGCAAACGCCCTATGCTTGCAGGCAAGGCGTCAAGGGCATTATCTGAACACGATAGGTGCCTAAGCTGACTCAGCTCTCCGAGTGACTCGGGTATCACTCGGAAGGAATTGTGGTCAAGCTTCAGCGTTTCAAGCGACGAGAGCTGTGCAAGAGCGAATTCGTCTAGGGATGATAGTTTTGCATGGGATATGTCCAGAGATGTGAGTGCGTAGGGGGCGCGTTCAGCGGCATTCTCTGGATTTACAACGAGGGTTATGCGCGTGATATCGTTGTGTGACGCATCCAGGGTATTCAGAGATGGACCCATCGCCAGGTCAAGAGTGTTGATGACATTGTGGTCGGCGCGAAGAACCTTGAGTTTGGGCAACATGCAGACTACAGAGATGTCCGATATGTTATTCCTCCGGCAATCAAGATCTCGAAGGTTGATGAGACCGCTGCACTCGTCCGGAAACTTCGAGACCCTATTGCCTACCATGGTGAGCCTATCAAGAAGCTTCAACTTTCCTATTTGCTCCGGGAGATCCGAGATTGTGTTGAACGAGATGTCGAGGTCTACCAGGCTGTCCATCTCGCATATTACGGAGGGAAGGGTACCAAATTTGTTGTTTGAGATGTTGAGATGTTTCAGGACCGCAAGCCGAGGAAAATACCATGGTAGCTTCTCCATCCGATTATTCTGAACATTCAGTGTCGCAAGCTTGGGTATCTGATCCAGTCCTGCATCGGTCAGGTCACCGATCCTGTTGCATGACAGATCGAGACGGAAGAGTGAAACACTATGTCGTAAGCTCTGGGGAACCCGCTTGATTGCCATGTTCGACAGCCTGAGTTCTCGAAGGGTGATGCATGATTGTATAAAATCCAGCGGCACTTCGAGCATCGGATTGCGAGAAAGATTTAAAGTCGTAATTGTCTCGGCTTGAGTGTGAAGCACAACAGGTATCGCACGTAGACTGCGGCCTGTGAGATCGATATGCTCGAATGAACTCAGTCCCAATTCCTCCTCCTGCCCAAACGCGTCAGTTCGGCAGGCCCAACAATTTTTTGAGGACATACTGCAGGACCCAGAAGCTGTGTCTTGTAGACAAACTTCATTAAAAACGATATATCCTCCGCTCCGAGCATGGGAAGATTGTCCGCGATATCGTACCCGGCTTGTTCCAACCGTCGCCTGACGATATCTGCTGGTTTCTCCGTCTGAGCTAATACTCGCTCTGGACACGACAGTGAGTTATCGTACATATATAATGAGCTACTGTCATACCTCTGCCACGCTCCTTCAGATAAAGCCGATGAGTCTCCATCTCCTTTTCCAACAAAAGCTTCGAGTTCAGCACTGAAGCCAAATCACCGACAGTGACGTGTAGATCAATGCTTGCAACATGGTATGTGTTGTTGGCACGGTATATTCGGATCTTGAACGGTTGGCTGCTTAAAACCTGTTTTACTACTTTACCAGACGCCCTGGCACGGGCACTCGTGCGATGTCGCGACTTTTTGTTACCGTTGAGCAACCCATGGGGGCCAACGCTCATCGGCCTGCCGGACGCGCTCTCGTCAGAGCTGGAATAGTCTGGCTCCCCCGGGTCATCCCCATCCCTCTCTACCGCCCAACTCTCCGGTGCTTCCCATGATGCAGATATGTCGTTAGATGGAGATGTGATTGGCTGAACAGGAAGGGGCACAGGACAAGTCTGAGACATAGGTGAAACCTTCTCCAATAGACTGGTGCGTATTGAGCGAGGAGGGATGGATGTTGGCTGGGGAGGAAATGGGTTGCTAAACACCGCTTGGGTAGGAGCCGGTGTTATAGGGTGGAAACTCTCCCATTCTTCGTGAACAGAAGCCCGAGAACTTTCAAAGGAGCCCCGCGTGGGCGAGGTCCCAAGTGGATCAGTACCCGTACTTGGCCGCGGGCCCATATTAATGATGCCATCCATCTGCTCGAAATTCAGGTCGAGCGTGAGCTCTGGTTCTCGGGAATCCTTGGAGGGAGGGGGAGGGGGGATTACAGCGTTGTTGGCCGTACTCTTGCCCTTGTGCTTTCCGAATCGTGTAGAGGATGATGCGGCGGGGTGAATTATGGTAGAACGGGATGAAGCAAAGGATGACGATGTGGTTGCAGCCAGGCCATTTAAATAGGGCATAGGTGGGGGCGAAGATACGTTACGCGGGCGATCATTGTCGCCATTCAATCGGCCATTGCTCTTCTTGGGCTTCAGGATTCGCAAGAATGTGCGGCCTTGTGGGATTTTCCTCGAACTAGCACCATTAGTATACACAGACGATCCATCGCTGTGCAGGGACGAGGCATATGATGATCCTGCGAGGCTGGACTCGCTGGAACGATGAGTTGGACGGGGACCATTGGAATGGCCAGTTCGAGTTGTTACAAGTGAAGTGATTGACGACTTGGAGCCAAAGCCAAATTTGGCTTGTTTGGGAGGGGGTGTCGGGGGCTGGAAGATGTCAGTATATGCATCTTAAACGAATACAGGGATGGAGAAATGCTCACTGCAAGTTCCTCTGGTTCTGTCAATGTATCCTGCACTAGCCAAGGCGCTACAGCAGCGCTGTCTTCGGTACTAAAGGGAGCCGATGCATCCGCGGACGGCAAAAAGTGATCGTTGTAAATTTCATTGCTTAGGCCATCCAAAGACAGCTCTGGACCGGTCGCTGCAGCCATGTTGCGGCGCGATTATCCAAAGGAAAGATCTCCGGAGACTAGTGGGAGGATATAGGGCTGCCAGAGCGTAGTAGTGGGTAGGCCGTAAGCACCAGCGATGGAACAGGACCACTTGAAGGTATGAAGGAACTGCTTCACCAAACTTCACAGAGTCTCCCAGATCCACAATTACTGAATTAGGAAAATATTACGGGAAAATATTACGTAATTATTGAATATATTTTGCCAAAATCGCACCCAAATAAGGCAATTTGAGCACTCGTATTACGTAATTATCAGGATGCACAGGCCTTCAGTTTAGCACCGCCATAACAGCGGCCGTCGGCGCCCAGTACGCAGCCTTCGAGTTTGCGACGCTCATATCACGACTCTGACGACCTCTTCTTTACTGCTATCATGTCTTCCTCAGCGTCAGCAACGATGACGGGGACTGCCGCAGCAGCCACTTCATCCGCTTCAGGTTCAATATCAGCGGGCAGCAATCTCAAAGTCAGTACAAGCGTTGGTCGCGAAGCCCCACAACTCCTCTGATGTCTTTGACGTATGCTAGGTCGTTGGCATTATCCTTGCTATCGTCAGTGGATTCCTGATCGGGTCTAGCTTTGTGTTCAAGAAGAAAGGATTGCTGAGCTCGCAAGCCGTCCATGGAGAGGGTGTTGCCTACCTCAAATCAGTGCGTCCACAACCACTACAACCACATGTTATTGCTTGTCTAACGTCTAGCCTTGAAGCCGCTGTGGTGGCTAGGAATGTCTAGTATGAAGTATCTATTAAACCTACGCTCAGATGATCGCTGATATGTGTCGCAGTGATGATATTGGGCGAACTTTGTAACTTTGCTGGTGTGTTCTGTCTGCATGTCACTCCTTCTTGTCAATCCTGATAGTTTCACCGCAGCGTATGCATTCGTAGAGGCTCTGATTGTGGTACGCTTATTTCGCCTAACGTTGCTTGCTCGTTACATAGCATTGCCCAGACTCCGCTTGGAGCCCTATCTGTGGTTATCTGCGCGATACTTTCATCCTTGTTCCTCAATGAGAAATTGAGCTTTTTTGGGTGGCTTGGCTGCGCACTGTGTATCGTAAGTCTCACTCACTTTACCCGTAGCCGCGACTAATTTACTCTACCAGGTGGGATCAACTGTCATCGCTCTGAATGGTGCGCTATATTTCACTTTACTGAAGTGAGCCCGCTCTAATTGATATTTCGTAGGCCCTTCAGAGGCCAGTGTTGGCCAAATTGTCGAATTCCAGGCCATGTTTCTTGCCCCAGGATTCCTTGCATTCATCTGCACCATGATTGCCATCTCGCTATCTATCATGTTTTACTTCGGGCCAAAGTGAGCGCAGCTCGTTTCTAAGCGGCAAAATCTGAACTAAAGCGGCTGAAGGTATGGTACCAAGAGCATGTTATGGTACATCGCAGTGTGCAGCATGATAGGCGGCATCAGTGTCAGCGTAACGACTGGACTCGGCGCCGCAATTGTAACAACAGCTCAGGGGGATAATCAGGTGGGCGCGACATGTCTCATCAGCGTTTGAAGTTGTGCTAAACCGGGCCTCAGTTTAAACACTGGTTTATCTACTTCTTGCTGGTATTCGTCGTCACTACGCTAAGTATGCCCTGATCAAACTGTCTCCTCCGGAAAAGTTCCTAACGTTCGCCTCTCAGTCACGGAAGTATTTTATTTAAATAAGGCGCTGGCGCTATATAATACTGGTGGGCCTCCTATCTTCATCTGACTCTATTATTTACTGACTATCTCATGTAGCGATGGGTATGAATTTTCCAGCGATATTCCCTTTTCAAAGCATCTGATTTTATTTTATTTCTATTCATTTTCTCGCGTACAGTTACACCAACGTACTATGTTATATGTAAGTCACTTCTACTTCGCGGAAATCGGGCGCCTGCTGATTGGTCCCACATCAGTCACTTTCTGTTCTATGGTCACAACCGTGGTAAGTATACAGACGCGTCATTGTTACCCACGCACCGTCTAACGCCGAGCATAGATTTTGTTCAAAGGCCTCAAGTCTTCGGCTTCTCAAATTATCACAATTGTCATGGGTTTTGCCACCATCTGTATCGGCATCACTATTCTGCAGATGTCGAAGGTCGATCCAACCACTCTCAGCAAGCTCGACAGACGCTCTACTATTCTTTTGCAAGCCTCGCGGCAAAACACGGAAGCTGTCGACGAAAAGTCAGCCGCTGGTATCGAAGATCCCGGCATCGATACCCTGCGTGGGTCATTTGGCGCCATTGGCAGCATCATTCGTGCCAACACCGCGAGGCGCATGAGTCGATCAAGCCGAGGCACCTCTTCATTGCGAAACCGCGCTAGTGCGAATCCTCGAGAGTCTTATGACGTCGAAGCTGGTGAGGCTACCTCGCCGGTCATTGGTTCCGCTTTCAACGGAATGAAGCGACACCAATTATATGACGCACCCGTCCCGCGACCAGATTTCGATCGGTCAGACTCGTTCGCATCACCAGACAGACGGCCCACCATCAAATTCGATAGCCAGGATCTTGTTCACCAATACCGTCCTACCGGCCAAGGTGATTTAGCCACGCACGAGGCACGCAATGCGCACCACGGATACCCTTACCCACCTATTCCCACCACCGTCTCGCCCTCGCCCATTATCGGGAGCCCTCGCGGGGCTGACATTTCAGAAACGAATATCGCCAACATGTCCACGCCTGTCACGCCCGTCGGGACGCGTTCCACAAGAGACCCTCCGCGCATCGCACCGCCTGTCTTAACTCCATCGTTTTATAACACACCCCCGAAGTCAAACACCGAGCTTGGTCACGCGCCATCTTTATCTACGCTGCCATCGGCGGATTCCGACTCGTCCATGAACAATACTCCACCATGGGAGGAGTCGATGAAGGGGAAAGGCCATACGCATCGATATGGCCGAAGCTACCCTAGAGGCGATGACGATAGAGAGGAGAGCGTACATCTTTGGGACGGCGATTCTCGTCAGTCACTGGATGACGATGACGTATCTCAAACAGCCGTGGCTGGAGGTATACGACTGGTTCAACCTTCTGCGCCAAGATTCTAGGCGCTTTATATTGCTTGTGTTTTGGGATGTGTAAAATTATTATTTTGCTGCCATGGACGGTTTACATATATTCTATTTTGTTTGTTACGACTCGATACGGCCGCCGATTGCCACTGTTCTTCAATATAATTTTTATTGAGATGCTCGTAAGTAGTACGACGAGAATGACTATGAAACAGGTATGAAACGAGTGAGGCAGAAAGATCTATGCAATGATACAATAGGTAATAAGTAGCATCCAGGAAATGTGAGGATTGATTAACGGTGCACAGCAATGGGAAGCCGAAAGCCAGGGAAACAGCAGAACATAGCCAAATGCGAAAGCAAGAACGAAGAGACCGGAAGTTTACAGTTGTATACAAAATTTTGAGAAAGGAGGCATAGATCTACCGAGTGCGCTTGCGAGACTTGACCTGCTTGACTCCACGGCCAGCAGGTTTTTCACCTGCAGTTTTTGACGGGCGTCTTCGCATGCCGCGCCTCGACTCTTTGGGGTACTCGCAGCAAAGATGGCGCCGCGCACACTGACTAGAAAACCATGTTAATATCGTGCCGGCGAAGAAATCTGCTTGGAAGACTCACTCGCATGCCGACTCGCCTGTGCCAGGCAGAGGCGGACCACACGCGATCTTGCGCGCCCGGCAAAATAGGCAAGCGAGCACCAATTTTTTCTCTGGTTGCAGGGGGTTCGGCAGTGGTGGACGCTCTTGTGCCGTCACAGTACTTGTCGACCGCGTCGAGCTGGGTGATGAAGAGCGGCTGGGGTACACATGGCCGGGTTCCTCGTCAGCGGCGTGCATGTCCTCGTCCTCCGACCCGCAGTGGTGAGCGTCTGGCATGGGCGACAGGACCTCTGAACTGCAAGGGGGAATGGAATAATCCTGGTCGAACACGGGAGTTGACGGTTCATTCCATTCGTGGAACTGAGATAGCGTATGCGGAAAGGCACCCGTCTTGGGAGTTGTTGAGCGCACATCACCACTGAGCTGATGCGTTGGAGCGTCGGCCGTTGGTGGTGTGTATGTTATGGGAGAAACAACTGGTGGGGGTGCGTACTGCGGCTGCGCTGCTGAGAGGTATTCTACGAGGTGTTGCTGAGATGGCACGATCATTGGGGGCTGTATGATCTCCTCATCGCTATCGTGGTTACTAGCCTGATATGAGTGGATTAGAACAGTATGTTGAACATATAGTTATTGGGACCAACCTTAGCAGATACATCATCGCTGCTCGCAAATGAAGATGTAGGCGCGTTGCCAGAGTTAGATGGATAGGCATGGCTAGCCAAGGGAGATGCCAAGTATCGCAGCATGTGTAAGCCGTCTGCATACTGTTCGAACGAATCACTCTGCTGGCTGGTACCAGAATAGTACGTTGCATCTAGGGTGTAGTATCCCTGTGGACTGTTTTGGGACGCAGAGCTGGTGCTGCAAGTGGACTGTGCACAATCGACGCCGTCACCGTGCATTATGATCTCCTGACCAAACACCCGCAAGAACTCGATGTTTTCAGCACTAAAGGTGGGTGTGTAGATCCCGGTGATAGGATCATAAGTAATCGGGCTGACGAATGTATTCTGTCAAGGCTTCGTGATTAGTCGGTCCACAAATCAGTTGTGAGGTCAAAGCTCACGTCCGAAGGAACGCTTGTATCGCAATAATCGTATGGGTCCTGCGATGAAGTGGACTGGTAGGCAAAATCTGAGGTCGACAGCGCAGTGACACCAAGCCCAGCGGAACCATAGCCATAGGCACAAGGATCCTCGTAACATTCTTGCCACATATGCATTGTGAGTATAAGACAGCTAGGTATGCAGCAGGATCGGGCGAGGGCACGTCGCAGTGAAAAGATGAAGAAAGGCTGGCATTTTTCCAACCTCGGTCGTTTCGGTATATACCCCCTCGCAAGCCTGAAGGAGCAATTATGTCAGGGTAACGAAAGAATGCTAGACCAATATTAACCAGGGCTTCGTTGTGTTCGGCTATCACCCAAGATTGTCGACCCGATCTAGGCGTGACAGTGAGACATGTACCTAAAGAGCGGATCGCTCCCAATTTGCAATCACATATCCCGTCATATCTCCTGTTTACTCTTTTTTTCCCCTCCTCGTGTCCGGGCTTGGTGCAACACTCGGGTCTTTCAAACCCGCGTGATCTATCATTTCTACAAGAAATTGAAAGCCTGACTGCGGGGATAGGATTTATCAAATATCCGGCTCCGCATGGTGAGAAATAAAATCGGGCCTCAGCCACCCAACTGTAGCTAAGTCAATATTAAATCTACTGACCATGGACCGGGCTCACCGGGCAATTCAATCGATGAGTAACCATTGATATCCGCGGACCGACGATCATATCACCACAATTGAACAGGATCTGCATTTGTGAACCTCTGGGTGGAGGCTTGTGCTACTAGATGCTACTTGAACCCTCTTGAACCCAAACAGCACCGCGCTTGCCTGTTCCGGGACACCAGGGAACAGATCGAAGTCCCTGGGATTGGACGGGATTATTTTTTTAAGATTTGAGTCCACGGATGTAAATAATAATCCCCGGGCCTCCGATACGGACCAGGTCCCATGCTCAATTAATATTGACCAGTGAACAGGGGTGGAGTTAGTTCAGAATTCTTTGCTGTTTGAACCAGAACACCTGAGAAGATCGATACAGGCGCGAGTGCAACACCGAAAATTGAATTCATTTTATCCTGTTCCACGTCTTCAACTCGTCATGCGAACTCTGCACAGCCCTGATCTTTGCTGGCAACCAGGGGAGATTGCCGATCCATGAAGGAATTAGCTAGCTCAGTCAGGTTGTGACGTTCCTGGCAGCGCTCCCCAGATCAGAATGTCACAACCTGAGCCGATAAACGGCGTTTTAATATGCAATTTCGTACGAATTACTGAGACTGCGTAGCTGAGAACTCCAAGGGCTCCAGAGTTCTGGCCGCCTCACCGTATGTCAACGCGCCAACATATGGCATAACATTGTACTTTAATGCGTAATGCGCCGCCGGTACCTTCCTGCACACCATCGTCATGACGCTGTAAGCATAGATCGGTTGGACACTTACTTGAAAGAATTCGCAATGTCTTTGAACGCATATTTGTTCCGGCCAACGACGTTGATGTGCGCATCTTCTTTACGGCGCACGATTCGGTCCCAGATAACCACATCATTCTTGCCCTGTCGAAAAGTCAATCAAGACGTCTAGGCAGGGAGAATAGAAACAGGGGTACGAAGCAGGATGCGTATCTAACAGTAGAAAGACGCGTGTCCGATTTGGACATTGAAAAAATAGCAGTTTAACCTACCCCTTTAGCATTCTCGTACTCCGCTTCAAGGTATAGAAAGAGCTGCTTGGTGTTCCAATTGAATAGTGGGGTCAAGTCTTGACAGTCATCGCAATTCATTCAGGGCAGAACGATAAGGTCGGAAATAGACAGAAGATTCATTAGTAGTCATATAGTCTGATATGGGCGCATATGACATACCTGCGCTAACGTTGAAGGTAACAGAAGCATACTCTTGGCTCTTATAGGTGTATCGACGATCTCTCCCAGTAGCACTGGCAACATGCGTCAGTCCAGTTCTCTATTGCGCTCAGAGGTCGAGATGTTGATTGGCGTATGACATTGTGGCCCACTAATGAATCCATAGCGTAAGAAGGCTAACTCACAGTTTGACATCCGTGATTGCAAGGTCACCCTTCGGGTCGGCAGTAAACAGGAAAGTCGACAGAGCTATAGCAGCAAGTAGAGCCATAAGACACGAGGACATTGTCGCGGAGACATTATTAACACGAGCGTAGAGACTATGCATTACTAAGAGTCTGACTGGCAAATGGTGAGGAATGGGGTAGACTGACGACAGAGACCAAGCTCGAGCTCGTTGGCGTCGACGTGTGTGTGCAAGGGCTCGCCGCGATCGACGTGTCTCGCTTGTCGCTTGTTTAGGGAAGCCCCTGAATGGCACCTGTTCGCCTCTCACCCTCATGGACTCGGACATATCGCACTGGTCACGGTTCTTACCCTAGCCTCTGATGCTTTGCTTCTCATACTATGACTTTAAGAGCAGCTTCATCTCTCAGAGAATCCAGCGCAAGCCCACAACGCCCTGAATCTCTCAAAAAGTTAACCTTGCTGCTAGAAATTTGTGTCCCTCAGTTCTAAGTTCACCACTGCACATTTGTTCATCCACAAAGTTCGGCGCATCAGAACGCCATGGGACGCCCATCTCAATGATCGACGCCACATTAAAATTCTATCCGCAACTTATCACAGCAATAAGTATGTTGGACCTCTCTCGTCAGTCGCTTACCAATACCAGTTATCAACGACGCCATTTGCAGCCGGTTCACCGTCGACCCGGGCACGGGACCCGTGGTCAATACGGAGTCTGCGACAGTCCATTTAGCAATTCGCAGATATGATGGGTATGTACGATGGTATGTTCACTCAGTTCAGGCGTTTAGATTTTGCATGAACGTGGAAACTACCGTAACTTGGGCAACATTCTTGATGTCACCTGAGGAGATCCCCAGGTGTGTGCATATCTCATATCCAACCTCATTTCGTCACCAGATGTACATGGAGGAAAGTCCGCACGAACTCCACTCTCTGGTCTAGGCCCCGCAGGTACATGGCCACCGTTTCTGTTGTTGTCTATGGAGCGGGTGTACTATCGAAGTTGACGATCCGCTGCGAGGTTGCCAGGTATCGGCGCTTTCCATTATACTAGCGTGTCGCGCTTAATCTTTATCAGTATTCGGTGAGGTAAATCGGGTGACTGATCTCTTTGTTGCTAGCCCCCAAGGAGCGCTTCTTCCCCAGCCTTATCTGCGCATTCGACATTTTAGCTGAGAGCATACCGGCACGCTTCCCATTCTTCCAGATCAATCTGCTTATCTAATCAAGTCAGGTGGCTTATTATCCTCTACTAATCACTCGGGCAGCCGTGGCCGCATCTTTGGAAAATGAAATCGCCATCTGTGGCCCAGGATGTGCTTACAGTCCAATATACCTGTTTCTAGTTCTTATCTTGTCTTGTTCCTCGAATTCGATGGTTCATCTCGATATTCATGCTGGCGCACACCGTCAACCTCGTTCATTTCCCTTTGCCCATTACATGCTTAGAGCCATTCAACTTCATCCCAGATGATATCTAGAACCACATCGGCATATTGCGCTTTCCCAGCTCGGCTCTCGCGGTTCATCTGATCGGTGTTTTGGCTAAACAGCAGGTGCGCACTGACACAGCCATGCTTAGCGATCTTGTGTCAACTTCACGCCCCGCGCGCTTTTCAATTTTGGGATTATATCTGTGCAGCGGTAACTTGCCCCGATTCGTCCTTTGGAATCTGTCAAATGGTCGAGAGGTTGTTTCCTAACTTTCCTCGGTGTATTGCGGCTTCTGGTGTATCATGGCCACTTCTATGAGAGCTCTCCTGACAGACAGTCTTCGTCGGCAGACCTTTCAGAACTCTAGACTCCATCCTTTCCGCAGTAGCCTGCATATAGGTTTCATCATTCAGTGCGGTTGTACCCCATTTGCATATGCAGCATAACTTGATGCCTCAGCCTCTTTGAAACACGGTGCGTGTTCGGAAAATCATACCAATATTGCTGCTTCATCTCTCAACAGTCGAATGCCAATTATAGCACTAGGCCTTTGGAAATTAGGGATACGTAAATATAATTTGCGCCTCAGATGAATTCTGCATAGTTCCCTGTTGAACGTTTACCCGTAACATTTTCAGTGTTCATTTTGCAGCGCTGGGCACCGCTACAGGCCGGGATGTCAGCCCATATTCTTCAAGTTGAAATCGTGCCCAGTAAGCCAGCCCTTTTGTCAGGACACGCGGTTTCGATAGTCGAGGCCCAGTCCATCGCAATCCTACAATTTAGCGTCGAGTCTCATCCAAACGCCAAAATTAGGGGATTCGTTGGCCGTGATCTCACGGATCCTCATTCTTTAGGTAGCACAAATACAAGTTTGAACTACTTCGACCACTTCAGTGCCATCCATGTCACTGACGAATCTCTGCTCGATGGCTCTAGCGGTTCGAGGGGGGGGAACTCATAAAATGTATGTCAAATTTGGGCAAAGAGAAAGTGTGCGCGAAGAGGCAGACGAAGAGAATAAAAATGGTTTTGTTTGTTTGGTGCACTTCCACTCTACGGCGTACCTCGCCTTTAGGCGGAGGTCGAAGAGAATAAAATCCCCAATTTGTCTGCACTGACGTGTCTGCGTCGCAGCCAATGCGATTCTGTATAAATCTGTTAACTCCAAACCTGTGACGATGAGATCCTTTTTGGATGGCCTCTCCTGATGCTGTGGTTTCTGAATAATGCAGCAGCAGATTTCGAGAGATTGAATAAACCTAAGCTAAGCTAATCACCATCACGGTCGCCACTAGCCAGCTGTGGCCACAGCAATTCGGTGTTGTGGATATCGATGGCGTATGGCATACTTACTTGGAGTTGATTTGCTCATGGACAGTGCTACAAGAGTCTTTAAGCGGCTCTTGGTATACAATATGCACGGCCCGAAGCTAGACTCGTTCAGCCCGGGGCCCGAGGTCTTTGTTTTTCCAAGCAAGGCTGTCACTCTCAGGATGCTGTCGAGAAACGTGATTGCGCAATATTGCTACCGCCTTTACCCAGCCTTGGCAGCAATATGCTGGGCGTTGCCCCTGGAGTTGCTAGTGTCCCTTTCAAGTATACCCCCTTCATTCCCTTCATTCCCTATCGTGAACCATGTCTGGCGACACGTATGTTCTGCACCGCGGTCTTCGAGGGTTGGCAGCATGGGCAGTATGGTCATTCTTCACAGAAATTCATGTCATTGGAGGAGAGAACGTTCCGAAGGAGGGGCCCATAATAGTGTGAGTCTTCTGGCTGGAGGAGTTACGTGTATCTCGCTTGTCTCCATCTCTCCCCATGCGAGCTTTTGAGAGTTCTTTTTCATTGTTGTTTTGAAAAATGAAGTCTCGCGGTTGAGCACACGACAAAGTTGTTAACGTGACTATGATTGCTAACGGTTCTTCTAATTGCAGAACCGCGACTCATCATAACATGATGCTCGACCCCGCAGTGCTCTGTAAGTTAACTTGTTCGCAATGAAAGCAAATCAGCTGAGTGCTCATTTCGGCTGTAGCATCCGCTTTCCCGAATCACCGAATCATGCACTATTGGAGCAAAGGTACGACGACGACGACGCTCACTTGACTCCACGTTAACTTATGCATGATAGCCACCTTGTTTGGTAACCCTATCATGAAATGGATACTGCTGAGCTCGGGAAACATCCCAGTGGACCGCAAATCCAAGGACAGACAGATCTTGTTCCGTGGGACCTTCGACGCGCTCTCAAAAGGAGAGGCTGTTGCCTTATTCCCGGAGGGAACCAGCTACACCGAGCCGCGAATCATGCAGGTCAAGGATGGTGCTGCTTGGGCGGCAATGGAGTACACTAAGTGGGCACGGGAAAATCCTGACAAGGCGTCCCCTCTTCCCGTGACCATCTGCCCTGCTGCCATCGTGTACACGAATAAGTCCAAGTACCGCAGCAATGTGAGTGGTTCTATCTAATTTAAGGCTGCAATCTAATCTACTTCTTTCAGGTCATCATGGAGTAAGCCAGCATTCAGAACCTGAGTATCTCAGTCCGCCATACTAAACGCAGCGATTACAGGTTTGGCGAACCTATAACTGTGGGCCCTTATTCGGATGAGTTCTTTTCGACAACCGAAGGAGCCCAGCGCTCAGCTGTCAAGCGACTCACTCGCACAATCGAGAGTGAACTGGTTGCGGCGACCATCAACGCGCCGGATTGGTGAGCAAATCTCTTGTGTTTCGCTAGACCTTGCTCAACCCGCAAACAGGGATACTCTCTACTCTGCTCGCATGGCTCGTGATCTGCTGTGGGAGGACCATAACGCTATAAAATTAGACGACTTTGTTACAGTTTCCCAGACGTAAGCCAAATCCTTTTCATTCTCGGCCTGCATCTAATTTTCAAATAGATTGGTAGACCTTTTCAGCACACACGATGCTACACCAAATTTTAAGTCCGTCAAGCGGAACTTGTTGGAGTACTACTCTTTGTTACAAACCACTCAACTCTCGAACTCCGTCCTATCTGCGCTGCCGTTGCCCCGGACCTTAGACCCAAACCATCCAACGCCTCTTCCGGGTCGTCTGCGAACCCTTATTACCCTCTTAGGCGATTCGGCTGCTTCGTTAGCCCGTTTGCCCTTTTTCTTCTTCCCTCTCATTGTGCACGCCCCCATTTACATCATGGGTCGGCTTGGTGCCCGTTTGGTCGAACATGAGGAAGAATCCCAAGCCCAGAACAAGGTGGTAATCGGCCTCTTATTGTCTTTGATGATATACCCTCTCAGTTTCTGGCTTCTCTGGGCTCTTTTTCTATACACGCGCACGGGAGCCGTTTTGGCGGCGGCCACAGTCTGGCTGTTTGCCCTGTATCACAACAAACTCATTAACGGTGCGTGTTGTATTTCAAATGATGAACGATGCGCTGATATCTCTTCCCAGATAATTACGAACAGTGCGTACTTGTAGCATTCCTCCCTTAATCTTGCGCTGATTTTTTTCCAGTGCAAAGAGATTGGCGACTGCATGGCGAGTGTTAATCGGTGTTTGGGCTCCCAAGCGCTGGGACTTGACCGCCACCGCCCTCTCGCAATACACCACTCCTGCCACTCCGGCTGCCAACCCATGGGTGGAGCGCGCAAAAGAGGTGGTCACAGCGTCCGAGGAGCCTCCAGTAAATGCACCCCGCAAGCGCCGCCCACCCACCCGCCGCATCATTCGACACGTCCTCCGCTCACGTGCAGAGGCTGCCAAGTCGCTTGCGGCTTTCTTCGAGCAGCTAGAACGCCAGGGACAGGGCAAGAAGGTCCGAGCGAGTGTGCATCTTGCGCGAATTTACGGGTGGGTTGATGAGGCACCGAAACCGATGGCAGCGACTGGCGTCGAATTCCCTGCTGAGCCGGTAGGCTGGCGGAGGGCGGCTGAAGTACTGTCGTTCCTGAAGCAGAGAGGAGCAAAGGTTGCCTCATTGGCGGCTGGTGTCGAGGGTGAGTGGGCTGCGTTGAGCAGTGATGGGGAGTCGTCGCCGTACGATGGGAGGGACAACACATCCGAGACCATATTCTTCGAGCCTTCTGCACAGAAGAGCTGAAAGCTGCGGTGCCACTAACGCTGATATATATTTATATAGGAGAATACCTTTGCTTCATATTTGTCCCTCGATCTTGTTTGTGGTTTGCTTAGTGTTGTCAAATGGTCCGAATAATGAATTATTGTGAGCTATATATACTAAGCGTTCGCACAGCTACTACTTTTCTGTCAGTTTCACGACTACATGCAAACACGAGGATCAATAGTCATAGCTATCAATCAACCAGATATCAGCCAGAGACACATGTGAAACAGGATAACCACTGACCCTGCCCAAAGTATACCATATGTGCCACATTGATGCCAGTAGAAACTTCAGATAATCGATAACTATCAACAGGAGAATGATGTGCATGCATTACGAACTTACACACAGAACGGCTGCATGCCAGATCTTCGTCTTCCTCACACCTCTTGACGTTCTCAGTCCTGGCTGGTTCTGCAAATTGCCAGTACTCGACCCCACTGAGAATATATGAGTTGAGACCACAAGCACAAACGGAAATGATCCTCACTGGTGCGAGTATCCGAATTTGGTTGAGATGATGGTGGGGACACCGTCTTATACACGTTTCAGATGAGTACCTTGAAATATTGGAAGGATGCATTACCAAAGGTGTGCACAGCTTGAAGAAAATGGTCAGTCTCGTCGCAAACCACGATCAGGAGATCCATACCTCTAAATGTATTCTCAAGCCCCACTGTGTCCTCGACCAGGCCGGCGTAAGGTGCGTTTCCAGTTCTCGGTTGACCTTACAAGCGATGAGAATACACAGAAGGTTGTGATAGGGTCTCAACTCACCAAATGTGTAGATCCTGACTGTCTCCTCGGGGAAGTTGGCTTTCAGAGATAGGCCACAGAGAGACGCAATAGCACCACCCAACGAATGGCCTATGGTAATGTCCTTTATTAATAACGCAAACGTTACAATCTCGCCATACATTCTCACCTACGGCTACAAGCTGGTACCCTGGGTGTGCGGTCAACTGGGCTCCCACTGTCCTCAAAACATTCGTCGCGACCTCGTTATAGGCATTCTGGAATCCCCAATGCACGTGTGCTTCTCCCGCATCAATTCCTGGGCTGTCGAGCGGAACAAGCATGAACTCTGCATCTGGAATACATAACCCCATGAATTCCACAAAATGCGAGGGCGAGGGCTTTGGCATACCGGTGATGACGTTCCCAAGCTCTTTGCTCCCTCGGAAGGCGACGACGATCTCCTTCCTAGTATCATCCCGCGCAATGAAGCCCCTAGTTCCTGTCAAGACACTGGCGAACTAACGGTCGAGCATTTAGCTTAAGCGCCACGGATTGGATGAGAGCCATGCTTACACTTTGTACCAGAATGTTTCCGAGAGGTCTAAGGCACACCAGCTGGTATGCGCCCGAGGAGTACTTGGTGTACCGCACTAAATCATTGTAGGTCGACTCGGTTATCGCGCTTGGGCTGTGGGATGAATTGGCGTAGTTCAAGCTTAATGGCAGCCCAGGGGAAGTGCCAAGGGACAATAAGGCAAGTAGGAGAACGGTTATGCGCATGGGTATTCGACAGTGTTATTAGCCTAGAAGCTTCAAGACATATAGAGTATGTGGTCTAGGTTCAAGTCCTGGGGCCCTGAAAATGGTAGAGGCTGGGGGAGGTCGACCAACGTCACAAGGAGCTACATATTGACCGCAAGGCCGATCACGCGTGTACAAGGTCCGACCCGACGACGCTTGCTGCTCTACGACCTCCATAAACATTTCCCTCAGCGCACGCTGCATAAACATTGGTTCATGTTGTCATATTTTGTGCATGCCAAAGCCAAAGATGAAGGAAAATTTAAGCCTGGAGTATAGCAAGCTTAACAATGTATGACGCGCATAAAGTTTAATCCCAGCCGCTGCTCTGAGCAGGGGCGTCCGCTCCCCATCCACCAGCAGCACCGGCAGGCTCCGCGGACCAGTCGGTAGGTCCCCCTGGTGTAGTCTCGGCAGCCCAGTCGAGGCCTGTGGAACCCAGACATGTCAATTGTGGCTCTCCAGAAAACGAGATTCAGCCCCGACTTACCGCCTTCCTGTGCAACCAGACCGGGGTTGATGCCACCAGCTGCCGGAGCAGCAGTAACATCCCAGTCGCCTCCAGCAGCTGGCTCTGCCTCTCCAGCAATCGCTGCATTCTTGGCAGCAGCCTCTTCCTGTTGCTGCTTCTCGACCTCCTCAGGATCGCGATAGAAGAACATGTCGACCATGACGTTCCAACCATCTGATGTCCGGGGGATAGTACCACGGAGACGGAGGACCTCACGGGCCAGCAACCACCAGATGAGACCGATAGAGTGACGGGTCTTGTTGTTGGTGGGAATCGCAACATCGACAAACTTGAGCGGCGCGTCGGTGTCACAGAGCGCGATAACGGGGATGTTCACGTAGGACGCCTCACGGATAGCCTGGTGATCCACCCGGGGGTCGGTGACAATGATGAGACGGGGTTCCTTGAATGAGCGAGTGATGTAGTTGGTGAAGGAACCGGGGGTGAAACGGCCGGCGATGGCTTGTGCGCCAGTGTTGGCGGCATATTTGAGGACGGCACGGTGGCCGTAAGGTCGCGCGGAGATGACACAAACATCGTTGGGGTTCTCGACAGCGGCGATGACACGGGCAGCGAAGACGAGCTTCTCCCACGTCTTTCCGATGTTCAGGATGTGGATACCTGCGTATAATGCCAATATCAAGCCTCGCTCGACACACCGATCGAAGCACGATGCACTAACCATCAACCCTCCTCTTCCAGACGTAAGGCTCCATCTGCTTATCGCAGTTTTTCGTGCCAATGTGGCATTGCGCAGCTAGCAACAGCTGGATCTCCTCGTCGGTAGCAGCGAGGACGGAGGGGAGTTTTGACGACATGATGGGCCTAGAGATGAATTTTGGCAGTCAGTACATCTGACATCGAGGCCATCCATCCACCACAACGCGCTGCTCGATCTTCTCCGTTTCTTTCGTGGAATGCATGCTGACCTGGTAAGTTTTGATGCTGCGTCGTCGGTCGGGCGACGGGGCGGCGTGATATCGAGAGTCCTAGGGCGTGAGGGGCAATTCGAGACAGGCCAGGGCGGAACGATCGCTTCTCGGGCGAAATGCCGGCGTCTATACATAGTCTAGCAATCTCGCTCAACGCCCACCAATGTACATATCCCAGTGATTATTCATTTCTACATACTACAATAAATACTGTGAGAGCTGCTTGATCTCTTCTGGTCCTGTTCTGCAGCAACCACCTACGATTATTCCCCCCCAATCTCCTCGGACTCCCTTGACAATTTCCCCTAGATCCTGTGCCCAGTTGCCACCCCTTTCCCTGATCCTCCACGTCCTATTGGCCGGGTCATAGACATCACCACCATTAGGATAAAGAGCCAGCCAAATATCTTTCCTTTGCTTCTCGTTTACGGCCTCCCGTAACCCTGCCAATAGCGCTGTGAAGAGCTCCGCCTGTGTGCAATTGAACCCAATGCCGCTGGGTGGATTGGGACCAGCCAGAGCAGCATCGGCCACTTCGCTCAAGCTCAAATGGCGTCCGCCAATATCTGTTTCAGGGAACTGTCCATTGGTAAATACGAGACTGATCCACCAAGGCTTGACGGCTGTCCGCAACATTCCTACCGCCCTTCGGATCGCCTGCACCTCCCGGGCTAGCGGTACCGTCTCAAAGGCAAGGCAATCAATATTTGACCAGGTATCTGGGTCATCCTCAAAGATGGAGAGTCGATCATAGTGGAACTTCGTCAATGCGTCGATTGAATCGGCATTGGCCGAGCCATGTTCGAAGGCGTTGGTGTTGTCTTCGTTCTCCGAAAAGGCTTTGGGGCCATAAGGACGCGGATAAAAGCCATCAAACTCTTGTGCTGGAAAGAGACTCGCGCCGAATGGTCCAATCGATAGAGCGATCCGTATATCTTCTCTAGTTAAGTTTTTGCGTTCATCAAGGAACTGTTTGCGTGCTTCATCGGCCAGGTGCACCGATTTTAGCATAATGCGCACAGCATCTGCGCGAGTATATCCAGCGCGTTCAAATGTGCTAAAGGATGCTTGGTATCTGATTGGATGTTGGATGTTAATTTGTGCACAACAAGTCCGTAGACATGACTTGCGTAGACGTCAAGATGATTCTCGCCCCGGCCCTCAGAAATCTCAAATGAGCCTCCACGATTACATTTGGATCCTCGTCAATTGGCTTTGCAGACCAGAGAGGGGAAGATATGTCCAGATGGAAGATACTTTCTAGAGTGGTGCCCTGCGGGGGGGATGATAAGTGTCAGAGCGAGGTTTGAGAGCTAACAGCGTGCGCACAAATCCTCCATCAAGGATTGTTACAGAGCCACTATCGAATAGACTTTTGAAAGTCGCCATAGAGAACGCTCAAAGGTAGAAAGTGGCGGTTGAGAAGAAGTGACGACATTGCCAAATTGGGCGGAATGCATGTTCGAAATCAATTTGAAATAAACACCCGCCAGGGGTCACGACTAGCGTGCTGTAAAATACATGGTAATGACGGTGAGGTATATAGTGCAAATTCCAGAACGTATCACGATTTGAATCATACAGTGCGCATCTCGAGCGGGAATGACGCCCGGAAGGCTGCTGTCTTCAATTTCCTGCTTTCGCGCTCCTGCTTGAATTGGCGAGGAAGAAGCGCAAGTCCAACGAAATACAGGACTGGGATGAGCTATAGAGGGGTATTTTAAGGTTTGCAAGCCTTTAAAAGATTGTATCGAGTACTTACTATAATCCAAACAATCCATAGCATATTCACACCGTTAGGTAGACTTGGGAGACCAGTCATCTTTGGCCACTCATCATGATAACCAGTCCTGACTTGGTAGAAGGCAAGACCAATCACAACGACGCCTAGAACACCATGTAGGTAGTTTTGAGCAGGCCTGCGAGTTGCATTCTTCGGTTTGATCCAGTGGATGACCCCACCGAGACTGCATTGCATGAGATACAATAGGAGGATAACTACGCCGTATGTCTGTGGATAGATGTGAGTTAGAATAGATTACAATTATGGTGTATACAGACTGTGTGCGTGTCCGACGGTGCTCCCAATTGCGATTTGGCGACGAAGCCCAGCACAACACCGACAAGGATGATTGGGCCAGCTGTTGATCCAATTAGCTTCGGAGCGGCCAATTCTAGGACTGAAATAACTTACAGAATATAACCTGGAGGAATGCATGTCCCATGAACCACTTGTTGCTGAATGTGCGCATGTATCGTGCCAGCAGTGCCCCTGCGGGCAAGATGAAGAGGAATGCAATCGTGCACATTATACCATGTGCGACTATTATTTTTTGAGTTGGTGTTAAAGGAATGACGGCGGCGGAGGTCGGAGTGGTTGAATCCGAGCCAATAGGCTTGGTGAGGTCAAGGGTGAGCGAACCGGCGCCGGTGTGAATTTTAATGCTGGCATCTACGTCTGAGGACGACGGGGCGGTGCTACTAAAGGCCCACACGATGCTTTGCTTAGTATCGGAATTTGCCTAGAGCACACATTAGCTGACAAGTGTAGGGTTCACCTAAAGGAGACGTACAGGAATAGTATAGACAAGTTTTGGTGATGTCCCAGTTGTCTTGAGAAAAATCAGGTCTATGTTACCGAAAGAAATAAAGCGGCTTACAATGCTGAGAGCAGTCGACGCGGTGGCAATCCTGGGAGGGCTGCTTTGCACGGTGGGCATAACATCACCAGTAGCCATACGCTGCGAAAGCGTGATACTACCATCTGAGTTAGGCCACATGATAACCATAGGGACGTTGGCCATTGTTGTACCAAAACCCCTACGTTGATATGTCAGCAGCGAGGATATGGGTTAAAGCGAAGCGCATACATGGCCATCCATCCAAGCGCCGCGACACCTGTACTCGTCATTTCGTCTAGATTATTAATTAGTACTAAGGCACTCCTCGAAGATGTTGATGGGGTACTCACACTCTACGCTGCCGGTTCCGTTCACGATCGCCGAGATGCACATATACTGCAAGGATATAGTCAGTCAGTAGAATCAAAGGATAGGGCCTCTTCTGAGCGCACCTTAGAGCATTGCGAGTCTCCAGTGACCGAAGCACCATTAGAATCACGCTTCTATCCAGAGTTAAACCGGGAAAGCATATAAATGTTCTGAAAACCCACGATAAGGCTACCAGAGCCAAAAGACGCACAGAGCCCAAGAATCACAAAGAATGGGAGAAACATGGCATTGATGACCAGCGCGTCGCTAACCTGAGAGCTTTATATATTACACCACTTGTAAGCAGTCGTAAGCATCCTGGTATGTATCTCAGGCGTGGGTTTGGCCGCCCCGTAGTAACAGTTATAACACGCTGAGAAATTAATCGCCACAGTAACGATCACCAAAATAGGCAAAACAATTTTTGAACGCGGCTGTCACCACCCCGCCGCTGATAACGTCGGTATGTCGGAAGCCGGGGTCGGCAAAATTGCATTCTCTCCGATCATGACTGCAGAGGTGATCACTGGGAATGCAGTATGCAATGTGCAATTACTCACACTGACATCCTTTGTCACTCTGCCAGGAACCGACAAGAGTAATTGACTGGTGCATCACTACAACAAGGAGGAAGCGGACATCAAGTCCGCCCCCGAGCTCGCTTCCTGCCCCCGAATCCCCCTCTGTCTCCGCTTGCCCCAAGAACCTTCAGGTCTGTCGGATTCATCCTGTCCAGCAGTGACGACGACGACGCCCGCGCTACTGGAACCGCTCGTGCCTGACTCTGTGACTCTTCCTGTCGCCCAGCTGCACCACGGATGGAAAAGCCTCCAGCAGGAATATCGTCCGTATCGACATCCATTGTTTGCTGACTTCTTGGCCCTCGACCTCTTGATATGCCGTCTCTGTCTTCACCTCTCGTTGATATCGTGTCAGCCTGTGGCCGCCTGTTAGTCGGAACTGGCCCTGCTGGGACGGTGCTGATGGGGCCAGCAAGGCGACTTAGTAACGAGGGCGGAGGTGTGGCTCCACTGTTTCCATTTGCGGGACCAATTTCATTGCTCGTACGCCTGGGCCTCTTGTGCTGCTGTGAGCTCTCGTCTGGAATGTATTCGCGCTTTTGTGAGTTTGCTGCGCTATCGCTGGGGCCCGCGTTGGATGATCGGGATCCATTCGTGTTGCCGGTAGACATCGGCGGGGGTCTTCGGATCTGTGGGGGTGGACGAGCTGGGAGCCTGTGAGCTCCTGGTCTTGCGGCGCCGTTGATCGCAAGCGGCGCGGCATTGTGTATGGGATGGTCAGCCGCGACGGTGGGGGATGGAGCAGCAGCAGCAGGTGCAAGGAATGCCTAGGGTCAAAACAGGAGACGTTGATTAGAGACGAGTCAACGCGAAAGGAAGCTCGCCGCGAACCTGGATAAGCACCCTGGTCTCCTTGATAAGCTGGTCCTCCGCATTCTCACCGAATACTGAGATCTGACGGAATGGCGATGTGAGCGTTGGCGGTGGCGTCCAATTTGAATCGGTTTTTTTCTGCACATATCAGGAGTCAAAACACAACGAATGGAGAGAACACGGAAGGAGCTGCACATACCGCGATGCACAGTCGTAACAACGGCCCGCAAGCTTGCCATGCTGCCGGTGATGGCATGGAGTGCTGTGCTAGAAGCTAGACGCAACAGCAAAACAATCATTTCAGTTAGATACGTATTCAAACCCACTTCAGCGGTGAGTTACTTTGACCATCATCGGTGCGGCAGTCACCACTTGCGAACGGAGTGCCTCATCCTCCGTGGCCTCCACGACAATGGCAACACGGTTGACAAAGAAGATCGAGTCGTCCTTTGGCAAGTCAGAACGTAACAACCATTTGAAGTTCGCGCACAGGAAAGCAAGCAGATCGCGAGGAGAGGCGGCATGCCGTTCAAGAACGAGGTCCGATGCGAGTTCAAGAAACAGGCGCGCTGACTGTACCTTCGTTGGTTCACTTTTGATTATTGGCGCCGCCTTGTCTATAAGCAGATTGAGTAGGTCGGCCCCTCGAGAAGAACGCTTAGAGAAGGCAGGGAGCGCAAAGAGCAGGCCACGAGTGATTTTTTCGACATCCACGGTATCCAGCTCCGGAAGCGCTGCGAGTATACCGTTAACCAGTACGGCCTCCGAGGAGGGATTACTAGCATTCCTTATGACACTACTGCGAGCTTGGCCGCCGAGGAATGCGAGAACGAGGGTCCGGAGGTGTGCCCGCGTGATGCGCTCATCCGCATCTAAGAGCTCTGGGGGAAGAATAATCTGATCGCAGAGCACACCGAGCGTGGCAGGTGGATCCATATCAAGGTGTTTGAGGAGGGCATGTTTTACTACGACCACTTCCTCGGCTTCGTCTATCGGCCGTATAAGCAGGAGACAAGGAGATGAGAAAACAAGTAACGTTAGGACGCACCGGACTGTAAAAGCTGTACGAGAACGTCAGCGTTGCGCCTGACCCAACGCTTCTGCTCCCTTGACACCTCCACGATTGCCGAGTACCCCTCTATTCGTACCTGTCTCGTTTGTTAGTATACTAGCACAGAAGCAGGGATAGAATGAAGAAGCAAAGACGCACGCGAGAGTCCTGATCCTCGCATAAATCGTACACGGCATTGATAGCCTCCTCTTCGAGGTCAGGAAAGTCCTTGAAAAACAGGCGAATGTGCTTCGCGGCGTAGCACTTCAGCTGGGAATGGTGCGAATGTGTCAGGGCAATCAGGCGTCGCAGTGTGTCGCGCCGCTGTCCATTCACTGCTTGTCAGTAAAAGGCTTTGCGACTTCCGGAAGGGAAGGGGACTGACCAGGGGCCCGGAACGATCCAGGTGCTTGTCGGCGCGCTTGACCACGTCCTTTATTTCTCGCTCCTGCTCTGCAACCGCTTTGTCCATTTTATTTGCCGGTAGGGAGGAAGGGGGGGGAGGAGGGGGGGATCGGAGCAAGATGCAGCGTAGCACGACGACGTAGAAGAGTGAAAGTTCGATCGACCAAAACGGTGGGCGGATAATTTACTCTGCTGCCTCAGCTTGCGCGTGACCTTTGACCATCCGCTCCGAGTCCAAGCATACTCCAACCATGCTCTCCAATGTCCATGTATGATTGGTCATTCGTGCAGGTCCGCCTTTCAGCTTCGAACCACGAATTGCCCCTTTAGCTGCTGCTTTGATTCAGACTCCAGAGGCAATCTTAGATACTCCCGAACTGCGCAGTGCGGACATCCCGCTTAGCAGGAGCTCATAGCCATAGTATCGTGTATGCAGCACGGCTCAAAATTCGGCTACATGCAAAGAAAAGCCAACAAGTTGACTATATCACGATACTTTCAAGCCTTGATCCCGACACCATAACATCGCCCTTCAGCACTAAGAAACCCATACAAAACCATGGTTAATAACAGCATCAAAATGCGCACACCGCGAAGATAGATATTTCGCTGGCAAACTCAATTGCTGCAATAGAGGAAATGCACTTTTGGACCAGTATGGCGGTCGCAAGGAACTTCTCCAAACACTCTTAAAAACATGGCTTTGATATTCCATTGGCCCCTCGTAGCGCTAAGCAATCATAGGTTTATGCTGAAATGCAGGCGACTCTCCCGCGCAACAGTATGTTTCGGAATCACCGGGCACATGCGTGAGGCCCACGGCTTCCGTGGAACCTGCTACGACGACCATGCTCAGAGCGAGCGTCAGCATCTCGTACTTTGGTTGAACTGAGCGCAAAGGCCACAACTTCCACCGTGCTCTCCATCTAGCGCTCCAATCTGAGTCTGAATGTCCGAATGTACTTCGTGGGGCCCAGAGAGGAAGTGTCCAAATGCGAAAAACGCGATACCAGCCAGAGCAGCCAAGCAGACTGCGCCAGTATCCCACCAGTTTTGCTTTCATCGTAGGCATATGAATGCCTAACCTGATACTGTAGAGCAGATGTCTTTCTCTGAAGTCTCAGTATTATCAGCGCTCGATCCTCAAGATCTCCGCTGGAACATCTAGTTCATTCGATCCAGTCCGTAGCGAGGATTTTCTGGAGTGGGAAGATATCAATCAAGCCGTGAGTGTAGCGATAAATATTAGAAGCAAATTTGCTGTATAGGGTTTAAGGCGATGTACGCGTAATAGGTGCTCACAGTTAGGCTCTTATCGGCACTATGAACACGGCGGTTCAAGATGCATTTCAATCTACAGTGTGTCCATAGATCGAAAATGTACGAGCGGCCAAAAATAGATGCTTGCCTCGTTTTGAGATGCATGAATGCGAATGCCTGCGGAGAAAGAGATCATTCAAATCGATAAACCAGATGACCTGGATCGATGGCGAAGGATCTCAGATAACAGATGCGAACTTTAAATCCAGATACCAGAGCGCTTGAGCATAACCAGGTCCCTGAGACGTTGACGAATGCAGCTGTGGGCAGCTGTATGCACTGAGAGCAGCTAAGGTTATGTTTCATGGATCAGCGACTTCCGTTTTGGTCGCCTGCCTGGTGCCAGCAACGCACTTATCATCGCGCCTGACCAAGCGCGTCGAATGTGATCAGCAGCACCCACTGCCACCCAGAGACTCTCCGGGAAGTATGATCCATTTGCTTGGCTGACACCACCAGCTCCTATCTATATCTAGATGTTGCCAGCCGCAAGCTCCGGGCGCAATGGTACGGTGAGTAAATGGATGGACAAAGACTGGAGTCACTGGACAGGCCTAAGATAGAGGTGTGGGTACACCGCTCCTTTCATACGAGCTGGTGTGATGGTGGTCCACGCGGGGAGGTGGTTGTATATGCCAACCGTCACGAGGGTGCACTAGAATCTGCGACGATGCCCTCAAGTGTCAACTGGGTTGTTTGGCGAATGTGGTTCCGACCAGCTCGCGTATCTCGAGGACATTCCACAGCGCGGGCGTGAAAGCGAAAGAGAATGATTGAATGGTAGGACACTGGGGAGACAGACCCGATTAATATGCGAGCGGCAGTGAGGATGGCGTGTTGTCAATTTGGGCGCCGCGTCGGGGTGTGCCGAAGTTTCTCACGCTTGTGGCAATGAGACATGCCCGGAGTTGGCTGTGGGTCGTGCAGACAGAGTATCTGGTGGTAGCTCACGTTCAAAATCAGATCTCTTTTGAACAATCGAAAAACCAGATCTCCTGAGAGGCAGAAGATTGCAAACTCAACCTAGCACATCTGCTCGCACCAGCCACGACTAATAAAAGCATTAAATACGCGAATCGCGAAAGCACAGTACATAGTCCACTTCAGTCCACTTCCACAAGCAATTGTTCATATCAGGTCAGTATACCACTTAAACACCCCACCACCCGGCCCGCAGGATTAGCACAGGAGCACACCCACCCACGCAGCCGCGAGTACTGCAACTCCGGCAGGGAGAGACAGCGATGCCGCGCCGTTGGAGATACCGCCCGAACCTATAGACCCGCAATTGCGTTTCGTCAATGGACAGAGCTCCGAGGAGAACATGAGTACGCACCACCTGTCGGACTCGCGCCCGCGGTCACGGTGATCACCGTCACCGGCACGGGCGCGCCAGTGCCCGCACCCGCTTGCGACACCGTCGAGGTCGATACTATCGCAGGCGCTGATGACGAGAGCACAGACGACACCGCGGCAGATGAAGAGAGGGAGGAGGAGGAGGAAAGTGAGATAGGCACAGAGGTGGATGAGGATGAGGCGGCACCTGA
>JACXVL010000769.1:0-20657 GCA_014898675.1 Athelia sp. TMB | reverse complement strand
AGTGTCAACCGACATAGGAAGCTCTGGTTCGTGTTCCGTCTCGGCGGGAGAGGGAGATGCAGTAAATCGCTGCCCCAAAAGTGTCCCGGGCACAGGCAGAAGCATGTTTTCATCTGGCGTCCCGGTGCGTGGGCGAGATTGAGGCGCTTTACGCGCCGATTGACGACCGAGGAGAATCTCTTTTTCTATGCGGTATCGGTTCTCAATCATATGCAGCTATTCGAAGATTAGCGGTGCGCTATGCGACGGTCTTGCAAACAAACCTTTGGCCATGTCACAAGCTGCCCCACCCTCATCATTCTTTCCAGCTCTGTAGGATCGGGGTCACTGAGGATGCGAACCCAGTCCTATACGAACTGTGAATATCAATTCGGAAGCAACAACGTAGCTCAATTTACTTACCCACACCCGGGTCCTTGGCCAGATCGTAACGGCTCCGTCAAAGCGTTGCAAGAACACACTGGACCAATCTTGTCCAAGTAAAGGAGGAAGCAGTTCCAGATCTCGGATAACCTGGTTGAAGGAATGAATATCATGAATACTGTTTCTAGGTGATAAATACCTTGAAGTTCTTGGTCAGCTCTAACTTCAACCACTGTTCGGCTGCCGACAGCAGGAAGTTGCCCCTCCACCCTTTGAACATGTAAGAGAGCTTCATACGACGAGAGACTGCCAATACATACCTTTGCCTTTCCTATGGGCAACCGGCCTCCCTGCGGATCCACGGGGTGCGAAAAAGAACAAATGGACGTGCGGGTTGACTTGAGAAACGATCGGATGCGTCACTGGTAGACCTGAGGTCAGTCACAGATCAAACAAAGGTGGGCCGACTAACCATTGAAGTACAGATTCAGAGCTTGAACAGGTATGTCAACACTGGCTCAGCGACCCACAATTAGCGAAGTGAATATCACACCACAGGGCGCGAGTACGCACCGGAGCGAGCCATCTTTAAATTTGCTACCCCAGTTCCATGGCACCGCGCGGCCGTCCTTCAGCTTGTGCAGGAGCACTACGGGGTTCAATATACCCGGAACCGCGGCGGATGCGAGCAGTGCACTCCATATGATGGTGTCCGGGGCAGTCATGTAATTCAATAGTTTAGTTGGTCTATGTAGAGGTTGGGTCAGCATAGATCAACAGTATATGGAACGCACGCACGAGTGCCTATCGGCGGGTATAACAGAAATATTGAGTATCCGTCCAGTCCTCATATACGCTTCTCGGAACGTCATAGATCCCCGCGTGAAAAACGTGCACTGCAGGCCGTTGTGAGCAACATCAGGAGCAGCATCAGGGTGAAGCCCACCTTTCGCGCCCATAACACGCTGTCAAAGCGAGCCCCCGTCTTCCAGAATCGCTTGAACCACACGCTGAAGGGCTCTTCGCAGGCCGTGATCTTGTGTGCTATTTCCGGGACGATCAGACGCCGCAGCTCAGCGTCGGTGCGCGTGCACACGAGCGCGGCGACGAGTCCGCCAGCTGATGTGCCAGTGATAACGCGCGGAAGGAGGTTGGCGTCTAGGAAGGCCTTCACCACTCCGAAGTGATCTGACGAGGGTCAGTGAGATGATTTACAGATGCATAAGGATAGTGCGTACAATAGCCAAAAGATCCACCGCCGGAGAGACAAAGCGCACTTGAGCCCAGATTCGTGTTGGCACTCTTGAAAAAGCGCTTCTTCTCCTCAATGGATAGTTCCGGGGTTGTGCGAATGAATTCGAGCGCGTTGTGTTGTTCGTCGAGGAAAGCTTTGAGGGTGTCAGCAATGCACAAGGACTATATCTGATTGGCAGGGCTCACATTCGATGGAAACTTTCGTTCCATAGAATGTCTAATGGCACAGTTTAGCCGTGCTGCCGCTGCATTACAGGGTAGCTTACCTCGCTGTAAAGTCTGCCAAACGGTTAGCTCTAAAGGCGGGAGATTTCAGGGATAGAAACTTACCTGGGAGACTCAACCGCTGCGAAATTGGTACGGATACAGGTCTCCAAGACTCCAAGAACACCACGGACATCATTCTTCTCCCGCAGAGCTTTCAGTGATCGTCGTACCTGTCGTAGATTGAACAATAGCTGGGCATTGTAACAACACTGTTCGCACCTTTCTTACAAGCCGCCAATCATAATACGGATCCTCATCGACTTGCTTCCATTCTTGAAATTTCAGGTGCTCGTCCATCGCTAGTGCAGCCTTCTTCCATTCCTGAAGAAAATGTCAATATATCGCCATTTGGTAAAAGTCCTCGCTCACTTCGTAAGACCTGGCAGCGCGAAGTTGCTTCCGGAGCGCACCCTTACGACCCCGCCCTGAAGCATTCGTTTAGCATAACATGTCGTGTAGTGTTGTCGGGGCGCATACATGCGAGGAGCCATTCCTTTCCGTTGACCAGTTGCCTTATGAAAACGTACAAGCCAAACTCGCCGGCGATGAATGCGAGTATAAATAGCTACAAGGGAGATAAGCAAACGCTCCGGAGTGGAACTGCCTAACGTACCAGCAATGGCCATCGAAGCAGCACAAACAACCAGTCCTGTCTCTTTCCGTCCGGCAACTTCTCTCTCTTCCTTCTCCTTCACATCCCGCAAGGTCATAAACTGGGACAACACTTGCTGTAAAAGAAACGCACTTTCTGACTCGCTGGTTCACTGGTGCAAAGTCCGAAAGGGCTGATACTTTGCGCACTCTGGGGCTCTGGGGCGCCGACGTAATTGGTGAGAGTGAAATGAGCTCCGAAGCATCATCTGCTATGTCTTCGGCTTGGAGTGCTTTGGCGAACGCTTGGATATGCCTGGGCAGGGATCAACTCAAGTTAGAGATGGTACACCGATGGTAGCGACGAACTCTTCGACGACATAGTCTGCTTCCAGTTCCGCCGCCATAGAATGCGGCCTCGCATTTCTAGAGTGCGATGACATGCGGTCGAGAAGGTGGGGAAAGGCCACGTGATTGCTTCAGGCACGAGGCTCTTGTATACGTTACTGCAATGACTTAATGAGGACGCGCCAGTCGCGCCACAGTGGCGAACACATTTCTTTCCGATTCGTTTGCGCCACACCAATAATGGCGTAAATGGGGTGCCGACGCACCGCTGGGTTGTTTGGAGCTGTGCCTCATCATCTGGCCACCGGAAAACCGGAAGTCGGCGGCCATCTGTGTCCCTGCCCCCTTTATGCATTCGACAGCCTTCTCAGACGCGTGAAATTAGTCGAGCCGTAGTCGTTTGCCCGGCTCGACGGCGAAAGGGTGGCGTACCTGTTGGGCTGTGACTCTATCGCGAAGACAACGCCGCAAGATCCCTGCTGATTCTTGATAACGCGATTATGATCCATAGAACGCTGATAACGGCTGCCACAGCCTTTGCATTGTATCTATGTCCGGTCTCCAGCCCATCAGAAGCGAAAGGCAATATCGAGTCTAGCCTCGAAACCTATCGTGATATTCTCCTTGTGAGGAACAACAATCCTTATCGGTCCTGATCTCAGGTGACGCAAGATGATCCAACCGCCTTCTTGCCGGAATCGATGATCCATGTCCTTCCATAGCATGCGGCCAATATTTGTGACATCACGTTCTCCAATATTCCAAAATGCTATAAAGGCCCGCATGATTTATCGCAGATCCTCAGTTTATCTCACTTTCATCACTTCACCTCTACTACCACTACTATCATCACAATGGGTTGGTTCGATAACAGCAACGCTGACCAGGTGAGTGCACACCTCCGCGTTTGACTGCATGTCCTAACCTTCTCCTAGTACAACAGTGATGTTGACAACCTTCAACAACACCAGCCGTCCAAGGTCCACGAGTTGATCGGCGGTGCCGCTGCCTACGAGGTCAGTATTACTTCTTACTTGCCTGCTGAACACTCTCTGATCAACACGTTATATGCAGGCTGCCAAGGCCTACGAGGACCATTGCGCGGCGAACGGCCAACCCCCCAGCCACGCGAAGGCCAAGGAGGTTTTGTATGTGTTTGATTACCATGTACCCAAACGTTATAGCTAACGGATTTCATCTCACCAGGGCTGGTCTCGCAGGTGCCTTTGTCGACCGTGAGGTCGAGACCAGGGGCTTGGACTTTGTTGACAGGGAGGAGGCCAAGCGCCAGGCCCGCCAACAGATCGACCAGTACTCTCCCCAAGACTTGGGCTACTGAGCGCGTTAGCACCGGCTGCACTTTGTACTGCTGAAGCATAAATCAAATGTATCATCTTGTGTACTACAGTCTTCGAGTGACAGTAACACAAACAACATCGGCGAAGATCTATGGGGCTTTACTCAACCATCGTTTCAAGTTCGTTTGCCCTCTATCGTCCACAGCCTTCTTTACATCGATGCGGTCGAGTACGCATCGGTATTTGACAAATTCTGCTGCTATCGTTGCAGAGCTCGCAGCTGTGGCGACGAACACCCTGGAGGCTACGAGCATTTCGAACGCCTGGACGACATTCATTAGCTACTCATGCAAAAGTGGGGACCGGTATACGTACGCTCCTCAGGACTGGGCGCGTGCAATCGATCATTCCGATGCCACCACCCTCAACCTCTACCGGCGCTGACTGGGATGAGCGAAGCTGGTCTCGGAATGTCTTGTGCAGCATCTCGAATGTGAAAATATCTTGAGCTGCCGTGTGCGCGTGTATTGCGGCGACAAGGAGACAGAGGCTTGGATAAGGAAGATCTGGCAGACGTCCTCAACATCGTACGTGCACCCATGAACGCGGCTTCAGCACGCACCACTAATAAAATGGAAGCGCGGTCTACTTCGTTGCACGGCAACTGATGCCATCACGTGTGATAGTTGAGGGAATGGTGTCTTCGGCGTCAGCCGCGAGACGAGGTTCATCTGCAGTTTATGAGCTTTTGGAAGGCCGAGGAGGTCTTGGTCATTGAACTCACTAGTATCTGGCAAAGGTTTGTCAGGTCTCTCGACATAGCGTAGCTTTCTCGGAATATTTCTAGGACTTTTGTATCCTGTAAAAATTCCTCCGTCGCTGCACGCCATATGGGTTGCCATTCTTCCTGCCCAGTTTCCGCTGGACTCCTCAGTACCTTCCCTGCCACGTCAAGCCAGTAATCCGAGTCAGGAGGAGCGGCGGTGCGTAACATACGCCCAGAGAAGCGACTCTTAACCCTCTTTTCCAGTAGGTTGATGGTGTCAATCCGTGATGTGACACCAATGACTGCCAACCCCTTGCTTCCACTGCCCGCTCTGCAGCTTTGCACCGTATCGAGGAGGCAGTATAGCAGTGATTGTCGAGGATGCAGCGCAAACAGATCGAACGCATCCAAGACCACAATAGTTGGGCGCGAAAGAGTAGGAATAACAGATATGAGAGCGGGAAGATGGGATGGAGGCGGAAGAGACACGACGTCGGCGGGTTCCGCGAATGGATTAATTTCAGCATCTGCGTCGTCTGCTTCGTCTTTGAGGTAGGATTGGCCCGTCTGTTCTGACAATTGTCTCGCCACTTCGCGCATGGCGAGACGGTCGTTAATCTGAGCCCATCCAGATAAGCGGATGACAATGGGTCGATCCTTCAAGGTCTTTATCGCATTCTCCACGAGCTATATTAATTAATCACTTAGTACAACAAGTCCTTTAAACAACAAAGAACTTACGCGAGTCTTTCCACTACCCCGAGGGCCCAGAATCAGACAACTGTTGCCCTCGTCGCGTGTTATAGTACCCGTAAGCAATGCATCGAGCTGCCGAGAGGCAACAGTGTTCGGCAGAGGCCCTTCGGCATCTTCCTTGGCGATGAAGTCAGGGGCAGCCTGAAGAGCACCAAATATGGCGCGTTTCTGCGCATTGAGGCAAGAGTTGAGATGGGGTGGGAGTGTCGTTGGTAGACGAGGCGCATTACCCCCAGCAGACTTGATCGGTGAGAGGGATTTGGTCTGTGGTAGTACCAAATGATCCTTTGCGGATGCCTTTGTTGGGGTCGATACAGAGACAATCTGTTTAGGAGGTTGTATATGTTCGTCTTCGGAGACTGCTTGGAGAGATGTGGAAGGGGTGGATTTGGACAGGCGTGAACTTGAAGGTGTACTTGGCCCAGCGGCGTCCACAAAGACGCGTGGTGCAGTTCGATGAGAACGCGTTTTAGAAGGAGATAAGTTCAGCTCATCATCGGATGATTCATCTTTCTCCTTCTGTGCCGGAGAAACAGCGCGAATTTTAGGTGCAGCGCGGGGTTTGGGAGTTTTGGTCGGCGAAGTCTGAGCCGCCTTCCTGGATGGCTTGTTGGGAGTACCAGTTCTGCTCCTCGTCAACAGTGGCTGAGTCTCGAGCTGAGTGTTTCGCGAGCGCGTAACGCGTTTCGATGGCGAGGTGTCTAGGTCGTCGGAGGGTGCTTTGCGCTTTGGGGCCATGGTAGTTGCAAGTTAGGAATGATCGCGACCAAGTTGTCACGGCGCACAGACGCGACGCCATCAGCTGTACTTGCTTTCGCTCTCCCATGGGCTTCACTGGGTAAGTTGCTCGGACTCAAGAATATCCTTCTCCTCTCATTTTGTATATGCAGACTTGCTCGATGGATCAACGCCCCTACCACTGGCCTTGAACTCATTAGCGAAAACATCATCCGAAACCATCAAGTCTGTTATTACTTTGAGGTGCATTCGCGACAAGCTGAACAATAAACAGGGGCAGCCTAGAGGCAAATGGCAGCTCAGTGTGCGATCCTTTCGCTCCACCCTAGGTGTCAACACCGGTCTGCAGGTCCCTGCAGAACGATCTATGTGTGCCTTGAGCATGCATGACAATGTGTTCGTTCTACTCGAGGATCCCGCTGCTCCAACACGGGCAGATGTTCTCGCAGCAGCTCCACCAGACATGCCTTCCTCGCAGATAGTAGGACCACCGCATTATCGTACAACTTTCCTTACTCTGAAGCCTCCAGGGGCTCTGGAACAACTCTTGGCTCAGCTTCGCGCTCGTTGGATATCTGGGCGACAAGCAGCAGCTACACACCCAAGAGGCCAATCAAATGGACAGCTACTGAATATCGAAGGAGTAGTGTATGCTATCGGGAACGATTGGCTAGTGCGAATAGGTAATGTGATGCTTGCTGGAGGTGCTGTCAGAGGCATGTTGCTGGAGGTGTGCGCTTTCGCGATCGATGAGTGCTCGAATTGACATGAAATGCTTGCTAGGCTGAATATCTCCCTCTCCCTGTCCTACACTCTCAAACTTCCGATGGCACATCAGAGCTATTGTCCAATCTTCTGACGTCGGTACTGCCAAATATTCGAGATGCGAAGACAGTGGCTGTGACAATCAGCGACTCGCAGTGGGAAGAGGTTCTGTGGGATCGCGAAGAGGAGGAACGCGAGGAGCAAGAGAAGAAACCAGAGGAAGATTTGGATGACATCTATGCGCCTGAGGAACCAGAAACTGACATGCCGCGGAAAGGAGACTGGGTTGGTATGGATAGAGATCGTAGATCGGCGTTCTTGATAATAGGTGCATTGAAATCGGAGGGTATCCTTTGACTATTCCTATGCATTTGGTTTACAATTTTTCGCGCGAGAGGTGAACCCAGATAAGCGATTTGATTGGAGCCTGGAGGTGCTGGTCGGCCTGCAGGGAGAAGGCCGGATCGGGCGTGTCCCCTAAGTTATCCGTCCTCAGTATTCAGTACTAAATCTCATGCTTGACTCACTCCATCCCGTAACTTTGCACGGAACGCTGAACACTCTCGATCATGCTTCGCAGATCCTGCGTTAAAGCAGTCTCTCTGGTCTCTGAACAATGCTCTAAAGCCGGTCACATCCGACATAGCACGGCCACGGCTTTGCATTTCTACCAGAACAGACAACTGGACCTATATGCGGCCAAAGATGCAAAAAGGCTCACTCTTAGACAACTCGTGGGTTTATTCTATGATACGGAGCACACAGGTGTCTCAAATCTGGCCCTTTCTTGCAGGTTTTCTTTGGGCGGTATATGGACGAGGATCGTCTGATCAAAGTACTTCAATTGCTTCCTGTTCTCTCTCCTGCTTATGATGTCCGTGCCAGGCCGCAAACTATGTTCGCACCGAGCTTGCGATTCGAATAGCTCATCGCCTGCGCGATCTGCAAGGGTTGCCCTATGTGGTAGTCACGCAGGAGGGTGTAGCGAAGGTTTACGAGGTACGTGTGCAGTGCTCAATGTTTTGCGGATTCATAACTCTAAATCACGTTTTTGAAAGCTTTACTGGTCTGCCTTTGAAGAGTGCGTGTAACTTGCTCAGGCTGCATCCCCTGGATTATAACCACAAATATGTTTAGGTTCCGCCGGTTTCCTGTGATTACGACTCTCGCTGAGAACGACCTATTTTGCACAAAGTTAAATAGGCTCCTGCACGAACAGTACGCCTAAGTTCTCTCCAGCTAGCTCAAGCGTGAGCGTTCAATGTTTTCACAGCGCTACAGTCATCCCAAACCTGACATTAGGCTTGTCACTCGCCTCCCCCCATATCGCCCCCGATGCTCTCGATTCTTTCATGCGGCGCATGTTGACCAGCCGAATATCTCGTCGTGTGCTAGCGGAGCACCACATTGCCTTATCCGAGAATTTCCGTCAGCGAAGTCAACAGCATGCCGCTAGCGAGCGCCATGTCGGTATTATCTACACTGGTTTAAATGTCACCCAAAGCATCCAAAAATGCATAGGGATACTCAAAGAACGCTCGCGTCAGGCTGGCAATGCCGAAACGCCTTGGCCTGAGGTCATTGTCAATGGCCACCTCGAGACTAAATTCTCCTATATACGAGAACACCTTGAGTGCGCCGCGTGTATAACACGTTCTTATTCAATGACTGATCATTTCAATTGCAGATACATAATCTTCGAGCTAATAAAAAATGCAAGTGATAACACCCAATTCGATATATCATCTTCTGACCACCTCGCAGGCCATGTGGGCAACAGCAGTGAAGTACCGTGGCTCTCCCTTGCCACCAATACAAGCCACCGTTGTTGCTGGCACGGATGATGTTGGCATTCGAATATCTGATCAAGGTAAATAGAACCATCACCGTTCACTACGATCAACATGTAAACCATATGCAGGCGGCGGTCTTACGACTTCTCACATCAAGTCACCGTCCGACCTATTTTCATTTTCTCACATTCGCAATGCCTCAAGGATGGACGATTCGCGCCTCGGTGCACTGCGGACTGTGAGTTCTGATCCACGAGGTGTCAGGGCTACAGTGGACGAGCAGCTAGCGCTGTGGACGGCAAATCAGCCTCAAACAGACGCCCAGTGGTCAGAGGGCCCGGATAACAGCATAGAGCTCGCGATACATCCACGCATAGGTATAGGTTTGCCCATGAGCAATATATTTGCGACGTAAGTCTGTTCCCTGCTCGTTTGCAATACCCTATTGACTATGCGTAGATACTTTGGAGGTTCGTTGGAGCTTGTATCGTTGGATGGATGGGGTAAGGTCATCATTAGTGCGCTATACCATTGCCAGCTAATATGTCACAACCACAGGCACAGACGTGTATCTCCGACTACCTAAACTCGTGAGTCCAAGCTAGCATCTGAATCCGGGTACTTGAATTTAAATTGTATGTAGGGCACTCAACTAGAAGGCATTGAGGTTTAGTTTTTGTATATCAGATCCATTGACTATGGACCCGGGCCATGAAAAAACTGCAGTATCATCAAACACCACTTGATCATAACGTACGAAGCTGCAATGCAAGAATTGACAGCATGAAGACCGCTGTAATATTGCGTCACCGGTGCCCAAATTGAGTGAGTCATGTGGCCTGGCGGTCCTCGAGGTATTTCCGGACCGTTTCCTGTAGATGACATGTCATTGCTTGCAGTCGGCAGGCGGGGAACCACTGGCAGGGAACACTCTGTCGCTATAGAAGATCAAACGTTCGGTGTCTTGAGTTGTGATAGGCGAAATAACTCGCCGGGAAGTGTGCATATGTAGTGGGAGGCGTGCCTGCGTAAATGACAATGTCAGAGTCCGTTGCTGTGCGCGCAGGTGCGCGCCCGAGAGCTGTCCCTGAATCGGCTGTGTGCGTGCTTGTTACAATTCATTGGCGCCTTTGGCTGAGAAAGGGTTATCGCCATCGCCTTTACCTTTGACCATAACCTGTGTCTCTATGGCGGATGTTCCTCCCCCTCCCCCTTACGAGGTTAACCAACACGAGTATGACCAGAAAACTCAGCTAGCTGTTGAAGCATCCCTGGCCTCCAATGACGGGCGGGATCGCGCAAGTGGTTCTGGAGACGCTGATGAATGGGAGTACGACGAAGCTGCGTTCGAGGCTGCATTCCAAGCAGCTGTACGCATAAATCAGCATGGTGGAGGGACTTCTTACACAGATACCGCTCATAAACCTGAGGGCTACGAAAAAGCCCATCAACCTCCGCCTCTTGATGCTGATAGGAAGTCACCAGCGCCAAGTACCACAAAAGAGCGGCCCAGCTGGTACGAAGAGGCAAATGTCGGTGGAACCTCGCAATCATCTTCATCTTCCAATCGACCGCTCAGCGCGTCTGCTACCCGTCAATCAATACCCTCCCAATACCCTCCCCCACCCGATGACGAAGCACCCCCTCCATTCCAAGCAGAGCAGCCTGCTTATCATGGCAATGGATCTGCACCCCCATCCCCTCTCTCATCCCCTCCGCTCGCGAACGCTCCATTACAGCCCTTGCGTGCAGCAGATAATCGAGGCAGGCCCTCTTCATGGTCCACTCAACCGCATCCGCATAGTTTCTCTCCACCGCCTCAACGGCAGGCTCAACGGACGGGTTCAAGACTCTTAAACGCTTCTACGTCACCTGCGCCCCAACGGCTCAACTTCGACCCATCTATAGCCTATTCAAATGGATCAAGAAATTCTGCTTCGCCCCGGTTAGAAGCTGGTAACGCGAACCCTGCCGCTTTCTATAAGTGAGCTTTATTATCTCGTCATTGCTGGATATGTGCTGACTACAACTAGCTCTGCGGTCTCTTCTCAATTCAATACTCCGCACTCGAAACAAACAAACCCACGAGCGAGTCAGATATACAAGTACGTATCCTTTCAACATGAGGCGCTTGGCTTGACGCGAACTCGATTGCAGTCGACCAACTCAGTTCCAGACGCCGCAGCCTATATCACAGTCCAACAACATGAACTTCCGGCAAAGCCTCACGGCAGCACCAATCACCGCACCATCATTTGCACCATACAATGCGTACAATTCTTACCAGCCTCCAGGGATGGCACCGCCGGCCATACCGACCATGTACAACCCAGCTCCTGGGCCATATCCCGCTCAGGGCTATGCTCCCAGTGCTTACATGCCACAAAGCTACTCCCCTTCTGCGTTTTCTGGGCAGGCCAATAGATGGGCCACATCTGAAGACCAATTAGGGTTCAGCCTTTGAATTTCGTTCACCACTTTCCACGCTCCTTTCCAGGTCCTTTTGGGCCTTTGATGTATTACTAGTTCGGCGGTGCAATATGGCGGCTGGGTCGCGCGTTCGTTTTATTATAACTTACAAGATACCTCCTCATACCTCGCAGTATTAGTCACTTGTGCTATAATGACTTATTGCGTGGGACAGGTCACGGTTGCTTCGTGGTCCCCGTCGTCCTCTCTGTCCGCCATGCGCAATGCTCTGAGCTCCCCCTCATGACGCAGGACAAACTGGATGAGATCGATGCCTAATGATCTAGTAGGGTGTTGACGTGATGCCTGGGAGTTCCGGTCCATGATCGATTCAGAATTACTCATCCTCGAGAATTCGCTTGAGGGGTTCAGACTAGGCGCAAACAACTAGGGATGGTCAGTTAGCGCAATTGAGATTGTGACGGCTCGCGCATACTTTCACCGTCGTGTCAATACCGCTTACGGCTAGGAGAGGCAGATGAGGGTGCGCTTCGATAACGTTCACAACGCTCCCATCTCCTTCGTATATCCCGTGCAACGTGCCCGTGTCTTTTCGCCACATGAAAAAATTGCCGTCGTCCGATCCTGAGACCACGAAATCATCATTTGGGCCCACGAAATTGACTAGATAATTGTTTCCAGTCAATTTGCTAACAGAAAATACCTTGCTTCCGCTTCAGAACGCTCACCGTCCTTGACTGTTGCAGAATTGCAATGCCCAGTGAATCGGGCACGTGGATAAATGATGGGCACATCGTCGTATACTTGCATCTCCGCTTCTGAGTCTGTTGCTTCGCCACTGCCATCGGAGCCTTCAGAGTCTCCATCGTCGAGACAGCCGCTGACGAGGTCCGTCTCCTTGTCCTCCGCCTCCGAGGAATCGATAGATTGTATTATATGCTCATTTATGGTATCCTTCACCTCGTTAGGTGAAAGAATTGGTGAAGGACGTTTTGAATGTGAGCCAGGCTCATCCTGTGTGGAATACAGGTAAACAGCATCAGAGCTGTACGCTATAGATAGTCAACAAACGCCGGAAATACAGACGAGATTGATCGATGCACTCACATAGGAGCACCTGAAGGTCGGATGTGTAAGAACATGCCGCTGTCAAACGAGAAACTTAATATACGAACCTCATGCCCGTTACTGCTCGCCATTCGTGCCCCAGTGATATGGTCCTCTCTGCTCCGCCCTCTTGGAGCACCCAGATTGCGCCCAAATCGTCGTACGCAAGTTGTAAGTTCATCTTCCTGGCTGCTGATGCCCCATGCAGCGCGCAGCGTGCGCCGTAGCTGCCTGCGATCAAATAAATGGGCCTATGTGTGTGTAAATTTGGTGTTAGTGAAGAAATGTTACATCACATACGAAAGCTGATTCGCCGCCTACGACAAATTGATACGGGGTAAGCGGAGACATAGCAAGGGTAGACAAATCATGCGGCATTTTCACGAGAGGGGCTAGACACTCTCCTTTGTAACACGCGTGCTGTGGCGTTCGTAGATCGTGCTGACGCACGGTCCCATCCTGAAAGATAACATGATTAGCCCCACTAAACTTGAGCCAGCGGGATGCCATTTACCTCCGCAACGGTGAGAAACAGATCCGAGCTTTCCTCAGCAACGATTCGCTTCGTCCTTGCCCCATGGCAGCGAATGACTCGAATGCAGGTGTCCCGTGGTTGATGGATCGTTTCGCTGCCGGACAAAGGCGCGGCCATAGCTCCGATATCAAAGACACGTACTTGCTTGTCCCCAGCCACCGTCGCGATGCGTGTGGAGAACGGCAGCATCTGCGCGTTGAAGATGTTCGCAGTGTGTCCTGTGCGGATGACCGCGTCGCATTTGAACGGGTAGTCAGTGTTGAAATCTGATTGATCCATGCGCCATAGACGTAGTCTTTTCGCCGCAAGCAAGATGAATCGGTGCTTGAGTGCGACTGGGGCAGACAGAAAGAGACTCACGTTGTATCGTCTCCGCCAGAGATCAGCAACTCTCCGTCTTGCGCCCAGCTCAGAGCATTGACGCAGCTGTATAAGGGTATTATGGGGATTGCATGGAACATGAGCCTGCCCGCCTAGCATCAGCAGATTGGCATGATATGCCTACCCCGTGTGCCCAGAAGAATCGTCACCAAGCACCGCGACTCTGTCCAGCAAGTTCTTGTGGAGCTGACAGGCAAGATTAGACGCATTCCACTTTTCTGAGCGTTTGTACGATGGATTAGCCTCAGCAAGTTTCCGAGGCCTTGGAAAGCAGCAATTGGTGTTCGTAGAAGTAGCGCTCATGATCGTATGTGACAGAGACAAGTCAAGATTGCGCCACAAGTACATTGATGTCAGCGATTATCACCTGCTTTGCGATGACCGAAGTATTGACGAGGGAAGCGCCGACTGCGTCGACAGATACCTTGCTTGCCCATGGTGAGACATCACGAAAATCATGTGAATTCAGTAATAAGGAAAACTGATGTGAAAAGTCGGTAAAATATATGATATTTACTAATAGAACTAGATAGAGAGAAAGATACATTAAATATTTCATTGAAGGCCAATCAACGGTTTGATTTCATATGGATGAGATGGAGAGTTATTATGTGATGCGAGAATAAAGAAAGTGGTGGCCGTTACAATAGCGGGACGTTGGGATTCAAGCCGTTTTCTGCTTCTTGGTTCATCTACGTCATGAACGGGTGTGTGAGGATCATATCCAAATGCTCCGGGGACAACTGATGGGACGAGGAAGCAGCGACGAGTATCAGGGCAACCCTTGGGCAAGTGCAGCGTAAGTGACTCCACGACATGTGGTGCGAAAGATGTGGAACGAAGTCCCTGTTCGAAAGGCATGCGCAGCGAGTGAAGAACGATTGTTCATATGCCCCGCTGAAGATCGAATCCATGGCTGCAAGTTAACACTTTTTGAGCGCTAGAGTTTAGCAAGTCGGGCACAGACGGAAAAGCGGCGCAAGCGTAAGGATCTACCACAGACAGTTGAGCTGGCGAAGGGGATGAAGATTCTGGTCACAGACAACGTTCCACGGGCCCCGATATTACGAACGAAGCCCGAGGAGAGATTGTGGGTATCATTCTGCATTCCAACGAGCCCGACATCGCAGACGAACCCATAGTGCATTTGAAATGTGTGCCATCGTATGTTCTGGTGAGATTGGAGCGTACCAAAGCTTCTCGGCTTGACGGACTTGATGAGTCTGTTATCCCTGTAGAGCCGCGCGCAATATCTATGCAAATCACGATCAAAATGCGAGAAGGGAAATCCGTTAAACGCACCGTTAAACCAAAGCAGTTCCCTATCACCGCGGCCTATGCGTTCACAGACTATCGTTCTCAAGGACAGACTCCCATATCTCATTGTCGACATCGCGAGTCCTCCCTCTGGCACGCTCAACCTATTCAATCTCTATGTTGCGCTATCACGTAGTTCGGGCCGATCTTCGATACGGCTGTTGCGGGACTTCGACGAAATTCTATTCAAGCAGGCACATAGTGTCGCCTTGATCACTATGGGCCTGAAACCGGATTTAAATGCACCATGCACCGGGTTAAAAGTGCTCATCACCCGTAAAACGGGTGAAAGTCGGATGATTTACAAACGGGTTATTTTTTGGGCCTTGGCCAAATTCTCTTAAGTGTCGAGTTTGTTGTTGTTTACGGCCACCTCGATCTTGCTCCACAACCACCATCACGCCTTGCTCATCACCTCCCAGCATCCATTCATCGCGCAGATGTAGCCTGAACTATCTTTTGGTGAGTATCGGTGCATAACTGGAGCTCGGAAGTCGGAAAGAACAGTGGACGCTGTGTGGTGAAGTGAGCTCTGCTGTGTGAGTGTGCTCTTGCTTCTTACAATGCCTCGTATTGATCCATCTTTGCTTCATTGCTCACATGCCTTATTAACTAACCCAGGTAAGTTGTTTCTGAAGTCCTATCCCTGTTTACACTAACAGCTCTGTTCAGTATTTCCAGTGCCCCCGTCCCCGCCCGTATGAACCCATCTTTGCTTCATTGTTCACATGCCTTATTGACTAATCCGTGTGAGTTTTTTCCGAAATCCTATCCCTGTTTACACTAACAGCTCTGTTCAGTATTTCCAGGGCTCCCGCCCCCGCTTTCAAGTTGCAACCTCATATGCCACTCTGCCATCGCCGCTGTATCCTCTCATTCATCTCCTCCTGCCTCATTACTTACAATATACGGTGCGTGTGTTCCATACTGGGCGCATATTTTTCGCCGTGTTGTGCTTTAGCCTTCTCCGTCTAGTGGAATGGCTTCCCGGGGGCGGCTGTCACTTGTATCACGTAGTTATTTCCCCAATAAATCACTTTCTCTGCCACACTGAGCTCTGTGTTTGTGATATGTATTATATTGTGTATGGCGGCCATCCAAAATGCTGGCTAGGATTGCTCAAAACTAGACTACCAGTAAAACTGGTTAAAAAAACCTTCCTATCGGTTCAAATAAAACGGGTGAAAAGGGAAATCTTCCGAGTTATTTGGAACCGTTAATCGCAACCCGGAAAACGGATGACTGACCCCGTTTAACGGTTCACATCTACTCGATGACTGGATTGTCCTGACTCGATTTCACCGGGTCAAAATAATCCGAACGGGGGTCCACAGTGGATGGATGAGGATGATAGGCTTGAGGAATTGAACAAAATTACCAAGAAATGGTGGCAGGAAATGGGCCGAGACAGAAGAGGCATACAGGAGCATAGATAGTTAAAAGATAGATAGTATTCGTTGTACAAGATATGAAGATGTAGGCACTTCGAAATTGCAGATTTGACGAAGAGACGAAGGGCTTGAATTTCGTTCGGATACAATATGTTTTGTATGCAGAGACAGGGGCTATAAATATTTCCATGAATTATGAACCGCTTTCATCTGCACGCTTCGCCTCAAAGAGAATGTGAATATGTAGAGCATGTGCGTATCTGTAAAGGAAATTTTAATTCGAGGCTTACTAGGAGCCGCTGGTAACGGTACTGACTCTAGCTGACTCTGGACGCTGGAGCAGAGCGATCGAAAATCCGATTTCGGACGCAATCACATCCGTCGGAACACGTGTACCGTCGGGTTTACCGGAACCTGCGGTCATTATGACACTGGCAGAGGACCTTGCAAGGGGTACTCCGCCAAACCAAGGGAATCTCGACCGAGTGGAAGACCGAAGGAGGACCGAAGGGCCGGTCGACAGGACCGAAGCAAAGTCACGTGATCCAATCGAAGAAATTGTACTGCAGATTCGGCTCTGGAGCACCAATGACGAGCGCAGCGAGGTCTCGTTTTCTGCTCATGCTATACTATAGTTAATGGAGAGCAATCTAATCCAGTGGCTATCTACAATTTTAATAGGGGAATAGTAGATTATGATTATGTAATCCCACTGCTATAGCACGGTTCGGCCACTGATATGGCGACAGCCGAGTCGGTTTGAGGGCAGTTTGGGAGAGAAACCCTGGCTAATAAATGGCCATAATCGGGCATTTAGAAACCCTTGGAATGACCGATTTTTCTGCAAGGGGTACTCCGCCAAACCAAGGGAATCTCGACCGAGTGGAAGACCGAAGGAGGACCGAAGGGCCGGTCGACAGGACCGAAGCAAAGTCACGTGATCCAATCGAAGAAATTGTACTGCAGATTCGGCTCTGGAGCACCAATGACGAGCGCAGCGAGGTCTCGTTTTCTGCTCATGCTATACTATAGTTAATGGAGAGCAATCTAATCCAGTGGCTATCTACAATTTTAATAGGGGAATAGTAGATTATGATTATGTAATCCCACTGCTATAGCACGGTTCGGCCACTGATATGGCGACAGCCGAGTCGGTTTGAGGGCAGTTTGGGAGAGAAACCCTGGCTAATAAATGGCCATAATCGGGCATTTAGAAACCCTTGGAATGACCGATTTTTCCTTGCAAGCAAGGTAATTTACATCTGTGATGATATCGTAATCAGGCTGACTGCGGCACGCAAAATCACTGATACACGTCTCGTTGAACACATAATTATTGGTAGAATCAACCGAGGAATTGACCAAGACAATGAAAGACAATCGTTACAATTCTCTTAGGTAGAGGTGGCAAAGCCAACAGCGTCACGTCCATGGTCATAGACCGTGAAGTATCGGCGCAGGAAAACATCACCTAGAGTTGAGCATCGTTAGTCACGTTGACAGGTCGAGCTGCAAGTCTGGACAAACCAATGATCCACAATGCACCACCCGGGAGGTTGATGTCCATGCCGGTGAACGCCGAGATACAGGTACCCTGAACTTCAAGAATGTAGTCAGAGCCCTTCAAGGGGTAGGCCTCGCCGCCGAAATAGAAGGAAAGTTCAGGAAGGTTAGGGACCTTGGCACAGTCAACTTGGTACTGGCCGTTCCACGACTTGGTCGCACCGATTTGGGTGTTGAGCATCTCCGCGATATCGGTGGGCAGGGCAATCAGAGAGGTACCTACAAAAATGGTTAATTAAAGGGATAGTTGGTGTTATACGCCAATTTACCAGTATCGATGGCACCACCGGTGTTCTCAAGCTCGAGAACATCATCACCGAAGCTGATCTTCTCAATCTCGACTTCCCAATAGGCCTTGCGACGCACGGGGACGTAGTTGATCTTGCCGGTGTAGGCAGTGGGGTCGATTCCGCCGAACGTGGCTTCGCCGGCGTCCTCCTCAGAGGAGCCGACACGGAAAGAGAACACAGGCTCGTCAACAAGACCCTTGTTCATCAGGTTGTAGAAGGGGGGTGTGATGTGGTTGACAGAAATAGTGTCATAGCCGAGACCCAAGATACCATCGAACTTGCCGAAGGCAAAAGTAAGACCCGGTTCCTTGGTTGCCTCGGCGAAGTCTTGGCCGGGAATGGTCAAGTCACCAATGGTCAGGGTGTCTTGAGAAACAAAGCCCTCCATGGAACCAGTACCATACTGGATGGAGAAGCTGGTGCCATTGGGCTTGTGGGTCGAAGAAGCACTCGAGTCATATTTAGCATGCAAGAAGCACGAAATTGACGTGCACTTGGTGCTGGGAACCCAGAGGTTACTCGAACTGGTCAGGCCGCATGAGTCATATGCTCGATTCTGTTGCACTAAGTCTGCTTACCCAGTGTCCAAGATGACTTTGAACGACTGAGGGGGAGATCCAATTTCAATTTCAGCGTAGTACTGCGCGTTCATGAAGTCTGGATGGCAATTAGAAACGAGCATGACGACAGCCTTGTGTACGTACTGCTCAAAGGAATGTTGTGACCGCCCTTGGCGTTAATTTCTTGTGTCCAGAAGAGATCATCATCACCAGTCGCGGGTCTGACATTGCGGCCAGCTCCACCTGAGCCCATGAGTGATGTCTGCGCGACGCTACCACCGTACTTGTCCGCCAGGTAGGCACTTTCGAGGGCATGGTTGGAGGATGTGCGAGGGAGCTTCTTGAGCTTCAGCTTGTGCACATCTGCGGACACGAGAGGCAACAAGAGCAAAGGAGCGAGGGTGGAGAAGATCATTGTGGGTGGTCGGGAACAAGAGGCAACGAGCTGCGGTGTGGGGCGATATTCAACTGCGACTGGTGACTGACGTACAGTATTCCCCAATAAGAGGTCCGGCCGGACCATTCTGAAACTTGGCCGGCCGGTGTTCGGACGTGTTATTGGCAGCGAATACTGCACACTTCGACTCAATGACCTCTAATACCCGTTCCAATCGACGGACCATACCGCCCAATGTATCAAATGATGCCTCGTCTCTGTTCAATATCGAGCGGCTTCTCCTTGCCCAAGCCGTGCATGAGGTTGGGGCCAATGCGTGGCCCAACGTCGCTAAGATATTGTCCAAGCATCCCTTAGTGTCCAGACCCAAATCCTTCTTCAATGCCCAAGTCTGCGCGCCACTCATAGACATGGATCGACAAGCTGATCCATTAATTTTGTAGTCTTGCCATGCAATATATAATCAACTCATGGAAGATGCTGAACTCGAAATGTAAGTTCATCCCAATTCCACACGCGACACTAAACAAACTCTCTGAAGTACGGACGCGACCAACGCCCCTAAAAGTGAGAGCAATCATCTCTGACGCGCTCTGGTAGGCTAACCATAGGCAGACTCTACGAATCTGAAGTTGGCGCAAAAGCATTACCGTGCGCGGGTGCTTGAGCTTCGTGAACTCATCGTAGGCGAGGAGGAGAAGTTCAAGTGAGTTACATCCACATATCTCTACATACTGCCTTCTTTACAGATAACCAGGCGATTAGTTGCTGAGATTGAAGAGATTCGTGCCGGCTTATGGGACAACAAGATCGCCGCGAAGATTTCTGGCGTGTCCTTGAAGGAGCCTACGGAAATGACCGTGGATGATCCGCCTGAGGCTGTCGCAGAAGTTCGTATCACATATATGCCAGAACCATTAGCTAATGGTTTGCAGGTCGCAGAGAATCATTCTGAAGCGAGTGTGCCCGGGGAGCACATCGCGCCCGACTCCAATGTAGAGGATGATGCACCTAAACCCTCTGAACGGTCGCCTATCGCAGTTGGATCGCGAGCTGAGCCCATCCAAACTGAAGCAGTCAAGCGTACCGCATCAGACGCTCCCACGTTAGATGAGAACGCACAAGAGCAGGAAGCTGTGGCATCGCAAACTCCTCCCCCACCCAATGTCGCAGAAGCCGAACTCGAACCCGAACTATCTCCGCCCGCAGATGACCCCTCTCCTTCCGAGGTTCCCGCCCCAAGTGTGAGCGCGGAATCTCCAGCCAAGTCAGAAGGCGAGGGCAGTGCCGCTGAGGTTGAAGAACAAACAGAAGAGAGCGCTTCTGTGATGGAAGTTGAAGAAGCCGATGAGAGCGAGGGCGACGTAGTAGAGGAGGAAGAGGAAAGGGAGGAGGAAGAGGAAGAAGAGGAAGAGGAAGAGCCGCAGCCTACATCTGCCACCAGCACACGCGCAAGTGCGTTATTATCCAAGGCGTGTGCCATTCCTCTTGCTAACGTGCCAACTCTGGTAGGTAAACGCAAAGGGTCGGAAACCGACGCCCCGGAGTCGCAGCCTGATAAGAAAAGGGCCCGAGAAGCCTCTCAGCCCATCGACGAAGACGAAGCGGGTACGCGGAATCACTGGGTACTTGCCGTTCATTGCGAGTTGGACTCACACATCCCATGTAGCCTCTGCTCCAGGGCGCCGTCGGCGCGGCCATACCGAAGAACCTATCGTTGTTAACAAGCGCTTCCAAGCTGTCATCG
>JACXVL010000767.1:0-19683 GCA_014898675.1 Athelia sp. TMB | reverse complement strand
GGGTTAAACGGGCACAAGATTCCGGAGTTGACGCGCTAACGTTGACGCGACGCGTATTGACATGCAATGAGCGCACATCTCCGGGCAGAAAGTGGATATATCGCGTGTATCGCACCCCCAAATTCCGATCTGGGTCGGTGGAAGAGAGTAAAACCACGCCGAATGTGCCCAAAGTCGCGATAATCGCAAGGTGCTGTGATTTACCAGTGTGCCGCGATGCAGAGGTCGCGACCGACCGAGCTGGAAATGTGCCAAGGAAGCCCCGAGGAAGTTGCGGATCACGGAGCACGGGATTGACGGATTTCGCGAGACACGGCAGGGTGAAGAGCTCGAAAGGATCCCAAACAGCGAAAAGGATGTAGAGTAAATGCAATTCCTAGACGTTCATGAAACCGTCGCATGAGAGACCGCGTGAGAGGGCGAACCAGGGGCAATATAACTTTCCCAACAAGGTTGGTGGCTTATGACGTAAGATTTCGACTAATTTGCGCGTCGGCGCCTGTGCACGATGCATCCTTTTCCTTCTGCTCTCTTTGCTCCTGGGGGGAATAGGCCTTCATTCATTTCAAAAAACTGTCCATTCGGCAGCGTTTTAGGCTACGCGAATCTTCCACTGTGAAGTTAGGATCCGAGGAAACTACATTTGCTGTTGCTCCAAGCACACGGGTGGCGCCTACCAAGCCGCCGACGAGCACGGAGAGTGACATTAAAGGGCTCTTTCCGTTCAACATAATACGTGCTACATAAGCCTGCGAGGCTTTTGCTAGGCACCGGTTGGTTATTTGTCCAGCTGTACTGAAGCCATTCGCTTCGTTCTGTGCGCATATCTCTCTGCTTCGCCCATCGCCCTCGGCCTGATTCTCGCAGCGGCCCATCACCTGTCAGAAATACTTCTATTTTCGCGTTTGTAGCCCCCTAGTGTCCCCATCATGGTTTTTCAACCGAGGTCCACATCCAAGGAGCGTCAGCCACTGCTGAGCCGCGCCTCAACCCCAGTGTCTATCTGTGATGATTCATCGATAACAGAGGGTGACGAGGAGTACACACCTCCTCCCCTAAACAACTTTTCGACTGCAGATGTCTGCTGGATCCTCGCAGGGCTATGGAGCGCCGTATTTCTTGGTGCGCTGGACGGTAAGCAGGACTGCCATTAATGGCAGCAAAAACTAAAAAGCTGCCACATCGTAGGTACCATTGTTGCGACGCTCATGACACCTATTGGGAGCTACTTCAACCAGGTCAATCAGTCGTCATACATCGGTACCTCGTACCTATTGTCTGTCTGCTGTTTTACTCCGCTATACGGCAAGCACACTCTATTTCGGCAAGCAGGCTGTCTCTGATAATAAAAACATTGCAGGTCGGCTATCCGATATTCTTGGCCGGAAGGGCGCCATGCTTCTTGCTTTGACACTCTTTGGTACGATCGCCCCGGAATTGGGATTTCCGAGGTACTGATGTTATCTCAGGCACTGGTACTATCCTGTGTGGCCTAGCGGATTCAATGCAGACTCTCATAGCCGCACGCGCTATCGCTGGCATGGGTGGTGGAGGGTGCGTACTCTCTCATATGTCTATCGGTGCCTGCTGAAGATGATCATTAGGGTCATGACTGGTCAGAATATCATTTGTGATTTTTTGCAAGCGTGCTCACTAAACTCATCTATGAACAGTTTCCAGCGTAGCCGTGACTGACTTGATACCACTGTGAGTATCTGCAGGCTACCATCTTCCATTTTCTTCTCACTCATCCTTATCGCCGCACCTATAGAAAACAGAGAGGGTTGTATCAAGGAGCAGCAAATATGTAAGATACCGCCCCACCATCATCATCACTCACACGCTAAAAGTATCGCAGCCTGTTTGGTTTGGGAGCCGGGCTCGGCGGACCTCTCGGCGGGTGGATCAATGACACATTGGGATGGTGCGTCTGATTTTGGGTGTCTGTTATCGTTCGCTCACGAAGATCATATCAGGCGGGCGGCATTTTTGTTGCAGGTATGCTGACTTAACATTTGAACATCGGAGCCTTTGCTGATCACTGCCACCCAGACACCCATCATGGTGTTCTCCTTCATCCTGGTCGCTGTCAAAGTGAACATCAAACTGCCCGCAGAAATCGAAGATCAACCGATATTCGAACGGCTCAAGCGTATCGACTTCTTCGGGTCCCTCACGCTCGTCGGTACCGTTGGCTGTCTTCTTCTCGGGTTCAGCTTGAAGTCGACTGAGGAGATGGCCTGGTCCCATCCGGTAATATGGGGCTTGTTCATCGCCAGCGCTTGCTCGGGGTGTCTGTTCATCTTGGTCGAAGCAAGATGGGCGCCGTATCCAGTTATGCCCCTGCATTTGATTACGCAGCGAACGCCACTGGCTGTATCCTTAGGCAATCTATTCTGTAGTATCTCTGCCTTCTCAACGGTATGTTACTGGTCTTTCCTTTTTCGGGTGTTCCAAGCTTACCTGATTCCTCTTCGCAAGATATACAATGTACCTTTGGTAAGCATCTACTGACTAAGTGCATGGATGTTGTTGATTGACGTACTTCCTAGTATTTCTCTGCGGTCAAAATGACCTCTTCATCGAGTGCTGGTACGATATTCTTTCTCTTTGACAATGCAAGATCGCTTATCAATGGTCTGTAGGATTGCATCTGTTACCACATTCCGTGAGCATTTCACCAACTCAAGTAGGGCTTACACTTACATTGTACAGATCGCAATCTCTACTGGCAGCGTCTTTGCAGGATGGTGAGCACCCCCAAGCACTCACGACAATGGCTGTACAAGTCTTAATATGTTACCTTTCTTCTATAGGATGATGCGACGGACAGGAAAACTGTACACGCTCACTTTGATGTCTTCTCTCATGACCATAATGGCCGGCATCCTCCTTGTCTTCTGGCGTGACAACTCCTCGCCCATTCATCTTTGGCTCGACATCGTTCCGCAGGGCTTCGGCATGGCGAGCTTCATCACCACCACCTTGATCGTAAGTACTTAGCCATCGTGTCAGTTTGGGCCAAAGCTGACGTTGCGTTCCGCAGGCCATGATTGCGGGTGTCGCCAGAGAAGATATGGCAGTCGCCACCGGGGGTAAGTTCAGCTCCCTGACGCCGCAGTACTCCGTGGCTTACCTCGTTGCGCAGTCACATACCTCTTTAGAACAACTGGACAAGTGCTGGGCGTTAGCCTGAGTGGCACCATACTGCAGGCAGTCCTCCAGAAAAAGCTACAGGAAAGAATCACCGGCGCTGGCGCTGCAGAGGTAAGCTCTGCCACTGTTTTGATTCCACTCCACCTAACCGTAGTTATCGTTTAGATCATTGATATGATTCGGTATGTCCTTTGCGCATTGCACGATGAAATTTTGAGTTGACTGGGATCGCCATAGGCACTCCACGGAGGTTGTCCGTACACTCGAACCGCACTTGAAGCAGGCAGCCGTCGACTCATATGCCGATGCTCTGCGAGTAGTCTTCATTTGCCAGACGGCTTGCAATGTCCTCGGCTTCTTGGCGTCATTGCCCATCCAGGAAAACCCATTACCGTAAGTGATTGGCTGCCGTGTTGGAGTCGAGCTGAAACTGATGACATTCGCTCGTGCAGAGGGAGCCCAGTGGAGCAGCAAAAGCTAATAACAGAGCAGGAGAGCAGTGATAATGATACAGACGTATAATTTAGTAGCGGATTAATAACTGTAAACGCACGGACATAGGTTTCCTTCTCGTTTAGTAGAAAAGTAATTGGTTGTAGCGTGTTGAATTGAACTGCACTGTGACACTACGATTTCCTCTCCTCTATCCATCGCTTCGGCCGCTTCTCGATCACAGTGACCCTCCTGCCCTGCCCTTCTGCGCGCTCTTCATCGTCCGCAAAGCGCAGTTTGCTGGGTCGCACTGGACATGGAAGGTAGGGGGATGCTGATACCGTCAGCACAGATGCGAAGAATGTGAATCCAAATAGAGACGAGACGAATGTCCGCCGTTGGTGGTTGGAGAAGCGCAAGGTTTTCAGTATGGGCATTCTATAGCTAGAACAGAAGAGGTCAGGTGAAGGTTCTTGGATAGCAGCAGAGTAAGCAAGGCGTACTGGCTTATGGCCCATATCCGACACTGCGGTCAATAAGTGGGAGAGACGGTGGTGGACGTTGACCAGCAAGAAAATATGGCCCGGTTGGCGCCGGCACGTAACCTTTGCCTATTTTGCTCTGTCCCTCTGAGCGACATCCACCCTCCTTCGCGCTCCGGCTACCACAACCTCGCAACCGACCATGCATATTAAAACCCGCGTCCTGCGCGACATGAAGCGCCGCTCTGCTGTCGAAGCCGCCGAGATCGTGCGCCGCGCCTACCTGTACGTGGCGCGCAACCAGACCCTCCCACCACAGGTCCGCCATCAGGCCCAGCTCCAGCTCAACTCGTTCGGGAAGGACACCCTACCTGCTGCGGTAAAGAACAGGTGTATTGAGTCAGGCAAGGGTCGAGGGATAATCAACGAGTTTGGGCTGTGTCGGGTGCGTCTGCTGTTTGTTGCTTTGTCGGCGCACGCGGTTCTAACATTATTTTTGCAGTTCCAATTCAAGCTGAAAGCTTCCAGGGGCGAGCTGCCTGGCGTGCATCCTGCCAGTTGGTAGTGCAGCGTGCATGGTGATAACAATATAGCATTCACTGCGTAACAACCCTAACGATACATTAAACAGCATATGCTACCTTCGACCCGTACACATCTTGATACTATACCTAATGAATACTGTTTTGTTACAAGCTCGTGCCCATTGAATATGCCTCCGATTTGATTATTTATGAGGGCGTGGTCTGGTCTGCTGGCGCTAGATCTGACAAGCGTAACTCAGGTTCGCCACGCTCACGCCTCCATTTGTTTGACACGTTTAGAATAGGCTGGTCAATGAGGAATCTATAATATAGTTGAGAGCTGTGGCCATAATATGAACAAGGCACTAAGAGCACGCACCCGTATTGTCGTAGCCATTTCTCGGATATTTCCCAATTGCTATGCGCAAGGACATCGTCCCCATGGACTGTGATGGCTTGTCGGTAGTCGTATAGACAGTCAACGAGGTCGAAGCGACCTATTATAGAAGGGGTGAGATTGATGCATACACGTTTGAATGTTGGACGCTAGACGCACCTCGCAAAAGAATCATGCGGTCTCGCAATTCCGGATGGAGTATTCGGTCAATGACGCTTTCTGTAAGAGCGTGAGCTCAATGGAACAATGTTGAGTGAAGGGAGTTTACCATGAGGCACAGTCCTTTGTACCAACGTAGGCCGGAGCGAAAGAGGTAGGCAGTATGCACTGTTGCGTTTGTAGTTCTCCAGATTATAACTGTGAAACACGATGAGGAAAGCCCAGATAATCGCCACCGCCACGTACTGGATGAGTTTCAGAGCCTCGTTCTTCTTCGGATCCGGGTCTTCCTCGACTTCCTCGGAGGCTGGCTCGCTGGGTCGTTTGGATGCTGCAGAAGACGAGGCCGGAGCAGAAGGCGTGTAAGACGGTGCAGCCATCGAGCCCTCGTGAGATAGATTCATAGAGGGCAACCCGGGGAAGTTTGAGGATGGGAATCCTTTGTTTGCGCTGGAGGATGACGATGCGCCCGCAGTATACGACGAGCTGCTTGCGGCGGGCGAGGACATGAACATTGGCGAACCCGCAGGCCCACGCATAAGATCTGAGAAGATGCCGCCGTTATTCTCGTGGTTGTTCGTCCGGGTGCTCGAGCCGGACGGATAAAGCGCGTTGACGGGGACCGGAACTGTCTGGTTGAGAGGCAGCAGCATGCCAGCGTAATCGTCTTTATCGCCAGACCCAGGCCCTCTTAGTTTTTTGGCTTGGGCGCCCCCATCGTCCTCCGATGTGCGCTTGAGGCTCGCGCTGCTGCCGCTGGCAGCAGCAGCCTTTTTGCGAAGCTGGAAACTTTCCCAGGCAGTGTCGGTTTCAGAGCGGTTAATGAAGTTGGTAAAGTCCGCCATGTCCCATCCCAGCTTCGGGAGAAGGCCTCCAGCGCCTTCGCCAATGAAGCCGCTGACCCCGCGAAGGAGGTTACGCAGCGTTTGGTTTTCCTCCATCAAATCTTGGTCATGCATTAGAAAGCTGCGCGGAGTAGCCCAGTACAGACTCACCTTTGAGGATTTTGCGCATCTCGCCCAAAGCTTCATCTTTGCCTCCAGAAAGAAGTTCAACGCGGGCTTCGAGGTCGCGAATCTGGATAGTATGCATTAGGAGGTCGGAATTCGTGTGTGTGCGCGCCCACGCACCCGCTGCTGCTTCCTCAGGCGAAACTCGCGTTGGGCGATACGGTTCTGGTCACGGCGAGCGGCTTGGGAGCTGGAGGCTGGTGAGATGCATTGAAATGGAGCAAGGCCTTTAGAACGCACTTTGGGTTCTTCTTCCTACCAGGCTTTCCAGGGTTAGACCCATCCTCGCCTTGGTGAGACTCCTCGTCTGAATCCTGGTGTGAATGTTAGGGACGTAGATCTTTTTGAGCATTCTGATGGCTTGCCTCGAAATCACCAGTGAGGCTCCTATCCCTTGTAGCGTCTTTACTGCCGGCCATGCTGAACGCGCTGAGCTTTGGTGAGACAGATTACGAGGAGACCTTGTCAACGAGCTGACTCATGCAGCTTAGCTTCGGCGACGCCGGCCCTAAACGTGGCCCTAAACGGCGATACCATCCTTGGGCCTTGAGGCTGTCCTTCGATTCCTCCTATTGGATCAAGCTTCAAAAAAAAGTTGCAGCATGCTGGACAACGCTGAGCTGGAAAAATAAATTCATCAAGGTGATCAACTGTCAATGCAAATTAACTGCAGCAGATTCAGAGGCATGTCACCCTCCTTTGTGCCGGGCCACCGTGCCGTAACCGCAAAGTTGAACACTTCCGCTGCCCATTTCCACCACGAACCGACTCACTACCGACAGTGTGGTCGGTTATCTATGAATCCGAATCTGCATATGGCTGTTTCGACCCCAGAAGGTCGCGTTTGATGCATCAAGTCATTCGAGAGGGGGCACAAGGTTTTTATCTATCGATTTGGCTTTTAGGCTGCGCAGCCGACCGACTGGGCCCCAAATTGCGATTCCGTCAAATCCATCATCCAGATCTCTCCAGATAAAAGCCTCGTGCCGAGCCGTATGTCTGGAATCTCTGCTGGAATACGAAATAGGAACCACGCTATTCCTTTGTAGAAAAAAACAATACCGCATCTAGACCACTTCCCCCAGCACTGGCAGAGGTTATAGATGCTGTGGCGTTTGCGTTGGCGCGAGGCCCTACAGCGTCTAGCGCCAGATGGCACAAATATGCACTATTCTGGATCCGACGGGCTTGCAGGCAAGGCTGATCGTACAATCAAAGGCAAAACACTCCATGATCCTGCTCAGGCCCCTTCTTTTGTCGCATTCAATCTGGAGTGTAGCGGATTTGCCATCTGATCAATTCCTCGGGCCGTCCTCTCATTGTCCGTGAGCGGGGCGTAATCAATTGCGAGGGCGACTGTCGATGCAGGCGACCACGCCCTACCACGCCTCGCTCGTCATGGTGTGGATGACGTGCGCCACACGGTGTACGTTTGGCGTGCTATAAAGCACAGACCCGGTAAGTGGGGTTGCTGTAAATATGGCCGACATCCTCCTTCGCATCGCTTACCACTTTCCTAACGGCTCAGACGTAGGTGATCTTCGGGCGTTCAGGGCATACCAGAGCTTCGAGGGCTCAGATGAACCGGAAATCGAAATTTACAAGGTACATACGTGCGAGTCATCTCAAAGTTGACGTGAAAGGCAACTTATTTTATGACTGCAGTTCTTGCACCCAATGACTGGCGACCAGCGAGCGAATACTACTTTCTATCGAAAGAACCTGAATACGGGCAACTATGAGACCGCCGGGTCCATGGAGTGGAATAACGATTGGAGTGGTAGAATCACTTGGGGCATCGACACGGTATGTTAACCCCACATCGGATCTATCGCCAAGCTGATGCACCCAATCTGCAGTTTGACATGAGGGAATGCCGCAAGAAGAACAAGGAAGCCAGCAAGTAAGATAAACCGCAAAAATTCACTGACGAGGAACTCAAGTCTGTACAGGTCACGTCGATTCAAGGCAGGCAGCTCCGAGTACAAGTGGAAGGTTGCTGAGAACGACATAGACATCTTCGTGAGTTACCGCGCTAACCACTGGGGTCGCTATTACTGACATTTTTGGCCAGTGCGTCGACTCCAGGGGCCGAACAGTTGCCAGTTGGTCGCATGAAACGACAACGTTGAGGGTTGCCCCGCGTGCAGCGGGGATCCTTGATCGCCTGATCGTGACCTGCACGATGAATTTGCACTTGTTGCGGAAGGGGTTGTGGTGAGGGCGTGCCTGTTATAGAGCATATAATGCGGGTTGGCAGCGTAATAGATCGACAGGATATGATAGATACAGCAGCTATTAGTGGATGAGATGGAAACGCCTGTTTTGCGCTACCGCGCCTCGAATTGCACCACTGCAGAAACCCAATCAGCGTGCTTCTGTGAAAGAGAGTTGGTAGACGACACGTACTTCGCTTCGTTCGCTTCTTGTACATGATACGGTGTCCACACTCTCGACAACGAATAGGCTCCCGCGGTTTGATCTCATTTTTTGCACCGCAGTCTGTCGCGTTGGCGTCAAACGGGCACACGTTGCGCCCAGAAACGCGTACTCACCTGCGCAGATGTACTCCATCTCCTGTCTCGGAGCAGGCATGAATGATCCTCCTCCACCGCTACCCTGGCCTTGATTCATTGTAGACTAAAAGAGGGAGAGGGTGCGGTTTGACAGTATTTTTGTTTGATCGTAGTTGAGTCACGGTAAGCGCTCGTGTGGCGTATTGATCGAATTCATTGGGAAATGGATATTTTCCCGTTGCTTGACAGACAACTCACTTGCATTGATCGCCCGTGATCACCATGCATCCAACATGTATCCAACTGCATAGCGCAACCTAGCACTTAGAACGCAACGCTCGCCTTGTGACCATGAAGAGCCGGCCGCAACGACTACTCACTTTCCAGAAAACTGCGTATCGCTGTTGAGCGCTTGGCAACGTATTCCTCTAGTACTAGTGTCGCCCCCAGGCTGTTAACAACGTCAGATGGCATCTCGGTCAGGTCCCCTCAGTAACGGAAACCTCGCCTTCATCGGAGCGTGCCGCCGAATCGAGGCTCTCTTCTCATTGCCTCGCAGTCTGTTGTCACCCCAAGGGGAGGTAACCTTGCCAACTGCATAATTGTGATGTCTTCTTTTGGAGTGCAGTGACGGGAAATAGGTCTTTTGGATTCGCAGCAGTTCCCAACTCCATGATGCCTGTTCCGCTCAGCCTGGCAACAATGGAGGCCGGCCGTAACTATACCCTCGCCCTTAAAGCCGTCAATCTCACTTCATCCTGAGAGGCCTGACTAGCCCATATCTCCCCTTGACTCATCGCCCATGTCGTCCGCAGCGATGACTGCCCTTCCTTCTTTCGTGCAGCTTATGGCGACTCTGGGTCTCGACAACCACACAAGCGAATCTGTCACATTGGCAGACTCTCGCAGCCCGTCGCATTCCCGATCGAACTCGACCTCCTCGACCACTTCCTCTGTCATTCAATTTTCCGATGCATCTACCACGCGCGAAGCGCACAGGACACAGTCTATACCGTCTTTCAGAGACCTCGACTCCGAGAGACGATCAAGCTCAACGCGAAGCCGCAGATATTCCCCATATTCCTTCGGTTCAGTGAGTTACCAGCGAAGCCTCGTATCACCACTTCTACATGCTTACTGTTCGTTTCTCAGACGGATAGCAGACTCGAGAGTTTGCCATCGCTCGTAGGATCCATCGCAGAAGACGGCGGCACGGTATGTGCGATTCCCGTGTTCCTGACTGCAATTGTCTTACCCGATTGCCAGGCACGCTCAATATCACCCGCTTCTCCCCGTTTAAGCCGGAGACGCGCGCCTGCTTCATTAAACAATATCCCTGCACATACAGACCAAATCCCCGCATCTTTGCATGAGCATCAGGCTGACACACCCATCTCGGTCTATGCCCGCCGGCGGACGCCGCAAGCTTCCCCCATTTCTCCGGTATTTCCTCGACATTCGCGATCCAATCCACGCCTTCGTTCAAGAAGTGGCTCGACCTCTTCGACTAACAACAGCCCAATCTCCCTCCCAACCATCCCTTCTATTCAAAGGCATTCGCCCCCCTTGCCAGAAGCGGACTCAGATCACTCGTCTAGTCACAACAGCTCGCCATTTGCGTTTGATCCATCTATGGCTCTACCCGATATCGCGGAAGTGGATCACCATACAACCCGTTCCCATAACCATACCGGTATACGGTTATCAGCGCCGATGGTGTGATAACGGACACGGCTCTCCTCCCATGCATGTCTACAGTGTTTACTACCGTAGTCATAGGGAGACTTTTGGACATTTCTTGCATTTGTACGAATTATCTTGCCCTCATCATACATACACTCCCTTTTCGTCGTTATCTGCTGACTTTTGTGTCAGCCATGCTTTCATTATCGCCGACTCATTCGTTCATTCATTCATATCTGGACTATCTCGCTTTGCATTTTCTTGAATACACATCTGGCGCTAAGCCAGCTATACTGCACAAGTCTCAATCATGTGCATCCTCCTCTGGACCGGGACATTCCACGTCCATCTCTTCCAAATCCTCGTATTGTGTGCCACACCAGAAGCAGTAAGCGTACTTGTCGCGAAGGTAGGTGACTACCAGCTGTAATCTGTTGCGTGCCTGTGTCAATGTCAGTATTGTCAATCAGCCGGGAGGCAATGAGCGCCTACATTCAGACGGAGAAACTGAGCGGCTTCGTCAACCGTCTCTGGTGTGAAGATCTCTTTGGATAGCAACTCGGACGGCGGATCTTCATCCAAGGCAGTGTTCAGGGGCCGAAGAGCATCTGCCTGCATTTGCTGCCGCATACGCGCTTGCAAGGTTGTTCTGCTCAGACCCCGCTCGGCGGCCACGGGCACCGCACGCTCCGTCAAAGCCTCCATCAAACCCTGGGGAAATGATCCAGGATCCAGCGGGTTGAGCCAAAGCACGTTGAACTGGCAGTATCCATGGGTCAGCACCCGTCTGCATCACGGAAAGGATAGCTTGCAATACCGTTTTTCCTGCTTTCTCATCCAATGAGGTGCAGGTGCGCTGGACGGGGCCCAGCCTGCCTTCTGCGCGACGCTCCTCGTACTCCTGCCGCGTGCGATCGCGGTATGTCTCTTGGCTGGTCACCTCGGCCATTTTGGCCATTTTGGCGACCCTCTCAGCGGATGTGGGGGAGGGTGCGCGAGGCCGCTTTCGTACACCGATTCCTTGAGTTCCTGTGTCCATAGCATTGTAGCCGTGCCCAGGGGCGAATCTCAATAAATAAAACATACCCATCCATTCATTTATCGGTATTGGCTCAATCTTGTGCTTCAACTTGGGGGCCTCCTCCTTCGTTTCAACATCCTCCTTAGTTGCAGAATCTGCAGGATCTGGCGTTGAGGCCGAAGATGACGCCCCTAAGCCAGCGCCTGAGACAGTAGTCTTAGGCTCATCTAACTTGCCCAGAGCCTGCCCGGGTTTGAAACCCATCTTCATCATCATAGATAGAGCCTTGTTGCCAGAAGAGATGCCCATTTCCTCCTCCTCCTTTGCCCTCTCGAACAAACTCTTGCTCAAGCCTTCCTCTCGCGACTCTAACTCGATTTGACGCCGGCTCTTGTGCCTATTCTCCTCATTCTTGATCTGAGCAAGTTTCTGCGCCTCTTTCCGGCGCTCAGCATAAGTCTTCGGTCGTGTAGGAGCAGCAGCAGAGGCTAGCAGGAATTTATCAGAGAGATAGTCATCTTCTTCGTCAGACATGATGATCGAATAAGCGCCTCAGCCGATGAGCTGGTGGAAGGTTGAAGCATAGCTCACTATTGACACCGTCACTGGGCTGCCGAGTCCTTTCCCCTCGTCGCACTATCACGGCTTTGAACTTGAATGTCAATTTTCGATTTTGTATAATACACATTTAACCCCGAACGCGCTAATGTACAACCTATTTACAACAGTAAGATATGTATTTTGAGATAATCAGACCCGAAAATCATCTGCGCCCCCGCGCATATGTATACAGCACATTGTGCGTCGTGATAATTCGTAACTAACGTGTGGCCTTAAAATTTCGTGTCCTTGATATCTTCATGGTGGGAAGTCGTTTGGACATTGTTTTTCAGATCCTCGCGGTCATTCGGTCCCAGCGCAAATTCTATGTCATACATAAAATCAGACGTTGCACGAAAATAAGCCCAAGGCGCGTAATATATGACTTACGGTCGACTTTGGTAGATTTGAAGCGCCACGCAGGCACCTTGTCCTCGAACAGCAAATCAAGCTCGCCGTAACTCCGTCCCCTGAGGAAGCACACGATACCGTCAGCACAATGCACACACAAATGGACAAAGAAAGAAACATACCTCGTCTCCGGCAACCTTAGGAAACAATAGAGCGCACTCAACCCCGCACTCACGCCCCAGAAAATCCCGCTCTTCGCACCCCAGTTCCAGCTCGTCGGGCTCAACATTCGCGGCACAATAATTCCGCAGATGATGTTCATGATTTGATACGCCACTCGGCTCAGCACGATGGATTTTTGCCTCAAACGAGTTGAGGATATCTCGCCGATGAGGGTGTAGCAGATGGGGCCGAGGGTCGCGTTGTAGATAAAGTTGAGCACGATGAGGAGCGTGCCGATAGCCCAAGTGGAGGATTTAGTACCGACCCAGCCGAGGCCGCCGATGATGAAGAGGGTGACGGCCATGGTAAGCATACCCCCAGTGTAGAGCGTGCGACGGCCAAAGAAGGTAAGGACTGTGAAAGCGAAAACAAAAATCAGTGTTTGGTGTTGAAGTTGACAGGATAGAAAGGTACGCACGGATCCAAGAGAACATGGTACCGATGATGAACATCGAGTTGAGCACCATGTTAAGATCGAACGACGTCGAAGTGGAAATGCCCGCTTGCTGCAGGAACTGCACGCCCTGGCCGATCAAGTTCTCGCCCGAGAGTAGCTGCATCGCGAACACCATCATGACCTGGCAGTAGCAGACACGCGAAATCAACAAATGCAATATTCACGAGTGGGAACAACAAGAAACTCACGATCTCCGTCCGCCTTCTATCAGTCTTCCTGAAACAGTCAATGTAGCTCGTCCCAGCTGCGGCCTCACGCTCGATCTCTGTTGTATGCACCATCATCGCTACTTGATTTTTTGCGTCCTGATCTGAGAACAGCTCCGGGTTCGTCAGACGCTTAACGGATGCTTCGGCTTCAGCGAGGCGGCCTTGGCGGACGAGCCACCAGGGGGAGGTAGGCGCGAAGTAGACGATGGTCATCAAAGGGACAATCCAGACCCATTGGATGACGAAGGGAAGACGCCAACCTGTGTTATCATTTACATATAAGTCAATGCCAAAATAAAGATAAGAATGAAAATGAAAATGGATGGACATGGGAGAATTGTGGATTGGGAATCAAATTAAATTTGCACGCACTCCAGTTGCTTGCGATAGGCAAAGTCGCAGTGACAACCCCAGAGGATAAGAGAATGCCAACGCCCCAGCAGAGGTTGACGTATGCAGTAAGGTAGCCACGGAGTTGGATCGGGCAGACTTCAGAGGCGTAGCATGTTGTTAGGGTTTGGAAGATCCCTGGCAGGCGATAATATTAGCTATGCAGAGGCAGGACGAAGATCGACTCACCCCATGGAATCCCACAGAATACCTCCCCAATGACAAGCATAGTCAAACTCTCCGCAAAAACCATGATAAAAATGAAGCCAATGAGCGCCAACAATGCGGTCAGCATAACTTTCTTCGCGCCAAAACGCTCCGCTGCCCATCCGTTCAGCATGAGGCCGAGGATACCACCTGCAGATGAGCCATTGCTCAAAGCAGACTGCCATTGGGCTGGGATGACGTAGCCATTGGGGCTGCCGGGGGCGGGAGTGCCAAAGCGTTTGAGGAAATTGGGTTGGCCGTAGAAGGAGCCGATCTTGTGAGGTGGGTGTAGACTTGAGCAATTGTCGAAGAAAGAGGAAGTAGGAAATGACGCACAACCACAACATCGTACCCCTCCATGATCAACGCGCCTGACAGAGCCATACTCCAGAAGATGGCTTTCTTGTGAATGCGGAACGCCTCGCGCAGGGACATCGCATGCTCCGCGTGATCAGCCTTGGAGGCATCGTTCACGACCGCGGCGCTGACACTGAGTTTGGCATTGTTCGCGACGATGGCGCCGGATAGGAGCTCTTCCACGATACCAGACATGAAGACTAATTCAATTCGAGGCGAGGAGGGTGTCGAATAGGAAAGACGCGTTTAGGCTATGTCGGCTGGACGAATATTTCATGGACCTTTCCATGTCTTATAAGAATGTTTATGGGGAAGGGTGGGGTATGCTCAGGTACGACCGGGGTACCCGGTAAGTAGAGGTCAGAAGGTCCGTGGTTTGAGTTGGGTTTCAATTGATATCCTGCATTTGCCCGAGCAGTCACCGTCGATGACGATGGAGATCAGGCTGGCATCCGCCCACTCCTGCTGTTTCTCAATTTGCCACTGCGTGAGCTGTAAGCTGGAGCTGTAGAGTAACATGCCCTTCACAGAAACATTCTGGCACCCCTTTGCGGAGATTCGTAGTCGTTACAAAGGATGAGCCTAAGAGTATGAGTTGACGTGCCATGTGAAGTGCCAAGCGAGTTGATGTGCAGAGGGAGAAAGAGTCCGCGGGCCGTCACGGGCCGTCTGCGGTCCGTCCACTTTGATGATAGCGCCTCACGACTCATGACCGCTGGGAGCATTGGTATTTCTACCCCACATTTCGAAGTCAGACGCAGAGGCCCGGGGAGGAGACCGATAAATTAAGGTTACTGAACTCTTATTGTGGATTATCTTTACTCCAACGCCGCTGAGCCCGAGATGCTCACGGTGCCACCACTGTTTGAACTTTGCAAGGTGCCTGTGCCGATTTTCGCTTTCGACTAGATCCGTGTCTTTCTGTCAGTGTTCCCAACGTTCCCATCTCACCGCGGATTCGCCGAAGCTTCTACGCGGGAGGCCGCCGCCTGCCGCCGCCTGCCGTCGTCTGTATTGGGCTGGCACCTGCATTTTGAGCTTACTATATCCGTTCATCGTCATCTGAATCGGCGACCAGTGACCAAGGAAATAAGGAACACTCTTGTGGCTAGTAAATTATCAAGGTGTAAGGGTCATGGTAATAACTTAGAGCAATACTGGATTTTAAATATTTCCCCCGCGTCTACAAGTACATAGTCTTTTAGACATCATACCAATGACTGGTAGCTTGTGCATCGTTTAACATATTAGGCCTGCAAGGTATTGACGCTGCAGGGTGATTGGCGCTGCCGCCTGGCAGTGCTGAGCTAACCAGTCCCTGGTGAAGCCTGAGCAGCTAGAGAGACCGTCGAATGTGCCCTGATCGACTCAGTGGCTGCGCATATGATTGAGTTCCCGGAGGTCGTGTCGTAGCATCAAACTCTACAAAAGTCTCTTAGCCTGACTGGGTATGTCGTGCCTTATTTACGATCTAGGACTCGGACAGTTCTATCTGAATTCTTCCTTGAATTTCCCTAGGACCTTTCTCCTCGCAGGCCTGGTATATTTCACGTAGTATAGAACTTGACCGTTCAAATTACAAGGACAACTTGTCAGGCTGCCTAAGCCTTGAAGCAACCCCTGAAACTCAAAACGCTATTTAATTTACGCTATAACTGTTATTAGGCAATTTGCAAACACGACCTGCGATGAGGTTGAAAAGTGAACCTCCTAGCGCCACTTCATATCACGTGGTCGGTTTAGTGCCCGACGCCGATCATGATCATATGGCACTTGTCTCTTGCTAGCACTACTTCAGCCAGACAGCTTTTTTATGACGTCTGAGGTAAGACTCGCCTACCATACATATATTATCGTTAATTCGCTTCAAGTAGTTGTTGATACGCGTCCAAAACCGCGCAATGGCCTTAAACTGCTGGCCGCAATGCTTGATATGTCATTGTCATAGACAGTTTAAACACACTCGTTCTCTCAACTTCTCTCCCACTCTCGTGCCTCTCCCGTGGTTTCGCCGAAACATCTGCGCGGGTGACCGTACTCGCGGTCCGGATATCCCGCCATTCAGCCCGTTAGACCCTGGATCTCCCCAGATGTTAATCTAGTATTTAAAGTCCTGGATACTACTAAGCGCTATACTCAAGTTTTGGTTTTGGTCTTGGTCACATCCCACCTTCCTCAAATTCAAGTGCTGAGTTGCCATGGTACGATTTGCTGATGGATTCTGGGTCAACAAAGGTGGTATGTAGACATCCACATCTGTCTCTGCGACATGATAGTGTGAGCCAGATCGCTCAAGCGGCAATTCATAGGTGTTGTCCCTGCACACGCACTACATGTCGTCAAGGCAGAAGAAGAAGGAAATTCTGCCTTCAACTTACTCGGTGCGTGCATCGAGCTTCCCAGCATTGGTCGTCATATTCTGACGGTAGCATGACTTCGTGATCTTAAGTCGCAACCAAAGTCATCAGACATAGAGGAGATACACTCGGAGGTATGCCTATTGCACGAAGTTGCTTTCCCCGCTCCCCAAGCTAAATTGCACGTTCACAGGTCCCGTTCTGAGCATTCGTGTCCACTCACCCACAGAGGGCGTGATTGGCGTAAAGATCGACCATTTCACGCACTCAACTCCTTTCCCGGAGATCCCTCTCTTTCCTGACGATACCCCTGTCCCCAATTCGTCCCTAAAGACTCTGAAACCGCCAGGAGAAGCAGCAACGTACTCACTCAACACAGGCGGCCTTGCGGCCGAGATCACCGAGAACCCGTACACCATCACATTCAAATCGACCACCACAGGCAAGGTTCTTACAGCTGCGGGGTATAAACATCAGGGAATCATCGATGTGCCATACAAATGGACGCAGAACAGCGCGTCGAATACCTCGTGTCTCACGACGGATGTGTCGTCGAACCCGAACCCCCCGCCGCCTCCTGCGATGGTGCGATATACGTATTCGGGGCTGAGGTTGAGTCCTGGTGAGCTAGTGTATGGGCTGGGCGAGCAGTTTGGCGCGTTCGTGAGTCTCAGGTCTTGAGCTCTTTCCGGGGCAGACTTATAACTTCATCTCTTTGCTCTCAGGTCAAGAATGGCCAATCAGTCAGCGTGTGGAACGCAGATGGGGGAACTTCATCTGAACAGGTATGCCTTCTTCGCCTACTCTTTCTCTTAATGTGTACGAGGCACTGACTCCATCCCGTCTGTCAAGGCATACAAATGTGTGCCCTTCTACATGACGAACCGTGGATACGGCGTGTTCATCAACCACCCCGGCGAAGTTGAGGTCGAAGTGGGGAGCGACAAAGTCAGTAGGGTTGGTGTTACCGTGGCTGGGGAGACGCTGGAGTACTTCATCATCTATGGTGCCACCCCTCTAGAGGTCAGTAGCCAACTGCACGATCTCTTTTCTTGATCCTTTCCGTACCCATCTTCTCCCGAAATCATCTATTTAAATTTCGATCTGACATCTCATCGTGGCTTCTCTAGATCCTCGAGAAATATACCCGCATGACAGGCCGTCCGGCCCTTGTTCCCGCCTGGACTTATGGACTTTGGCTTTCCACTTCCTTCACCACCAGCTATTCCTCTGAAACTGTCTCAGGGTTCTTGCAAGGGATGAAGGAACGGAATTGTCCAGTGCGAGTTTTCCATATGGATTGTTTCTGGATGAAGCAGTATGAATGGTTAGCTGATTGTCACTTGAACTTACCTTCAGGGCGCTGACCTGTTTCTCTGATCAATAGGTGTTCGTTCACTTTTGACCCGGAGATGTTCCCAGACCCCAAGGCGTATATCTCTGATATCAAGCAGAAGTATGGTGTGAAGATTTGCCTGTGGAGTACGTCTTTTCTGTTGAATTTAAATCCATCCTCCTCTCTTGCGCTGAGGTGGTACAAAACTGATAATTCTTCCGCACAGTCAACCCGTACATTTCCCAACTATCACCCATCTTTGAAGAAGGCGTGAAAGGCGGTTTCTTCATCAAGCGGAAAGACGGCACGCCATGGCAGTAAGTAACAATCCCCGTCGCCGCATTTCCCATTGTTTCCGAAGTCAAGATACTAGCAACTGATGTCCTTTGGAACTTGTTTCAAGGTGGGATCTGTGGCAGCCCGGCCTTGCGATTGTAGATTTCACCAACCCCAAAGCAAGCGAGTGGTATCGCGCCAAGCTTTCTGCTCTCCTAGACCTAGGGGTCGATTGCTTTAAGGTGAGCATTTTTGTTAGATTCGTATCTCCTTTTTTGCATTGCGGCCGTGATTCTCATTTCTGCGCTCCGATTGCCTAGACCGATTTCGGCGAGCGCATACCTCACGTTGCGGTCGAATTTCACGACGGTGCAGATCCGTTGCGGATGCACAATACCTATTCAGTAATCTATAACGAGGTCGTGTTCTCTCTTCTGGAGGAACGATTTGGGAAAGGAGAGGCAGTGGTCTTTGCGCGGTCGGCTGCTGCTGGTGGACAACGATTCCCTGTTGTGTGTACATTTTTTTTTACCTTACGCCTTTTCTTTGAAGACTAACAACTCTGATCTTATTTCCTCCAGCATTGGGGAGGCGATTGCGAGTCTACGTGGGAGGCTATGGCCGAGAGTTTGCGCGGAGCTTTGAGTCTTACCCTCTCTGGATTCGCCTTTGCGTCTCATGATATCGGTGGCTTCGAGGGGCTCCCTCCTTCGGAGATATATCAGCGATGGGTTGCCTATGGCCTGTTCTCCTCCCATTCGAGGTACGGCCAGCCCTCAATTTTGTCAGTGCTGTCGGGCTCAAATATTGTTGTCTGCTTAGGCTTCATGGGTCGGGCTCTTATCGCGTCCCATGGAACTATGGCGAAGAAGCCGCGGTGACCATGGCCAAATTCGTGGAAGCCAAACACCGTCTCATGCCCTACATATTCAACCACTCCATCAAAGCGCATACCACCGGACATCCGATCCAACGCGCCATGTTCCTCGAGTTTATTGAGGATAGAACGACGCATTACTTGGACCGGCAGTACATGTTTGGTCCTTCAATCCTAGTCGCACCGGTATTTGTTCCCGAAGGTGAGGAGAGCGAATACTACCTCCCTGCCGGGACGTGGTCGTCGTTCTTCCACCCTGAACGCGAAGTCAAGGGCCCCATATGGATCCGAGAGGTCGTCCCAGTTAATGAGCTGCCGGTGTGGGTGCGGCCTCATACGGTACTTTGCCTTGGACCGGCTGGAATGGGCCGCCCGGACTATGCGCTGAATATAGGGCTGGATGTGAGACTGTATTCATTGGAGGTGGGCCAGGAGGTGGAGACCGATGTGCCCATTGGAACGGGGGATGGGATCGCTGGTACTGTCCGGGCGATTCGGGCCAGTAAGGGCGAGGTGGTAGTGAATTTCGTGGGTGTTGAAGTCGAGACTCTTAGCCTTCATGGGTTCGGGATCGAGACGGTGAAAGGGGTAGTAGGAGGGAACCCGCTGCCCCAGAGGGAAGCAAATGTGCTGATCTGTGTGCTTGACAAAGGAGTTGGACAAG
>JACXVL010000766.1:0-18701 GCA_014898675.1 Athelia sp. TMB | reverse complement strand
GGCTCGGCGCTCGCCGTTGATGACTGTATTTTATTTTGCCAATTTTGACATTTGATAGCCGGTTCATTTCAAGACCCGACGCGACGCGTTGTTTGTAGCAATTTGTTCGCGCCACCTGGCAGAAAACGAGGCTCTCAAGGTACAATACCAACCCGGCAAACAGCGAAATGAACCACAATAGGGCTTATGCAGCAACCGTCAAGCTGATTTGAATTTCAAGAAATTTCTAGGGTGGAGACGTTGCGAAAATTGGCATCATGTGAAGCATGATCGTGCGCATACAGCCGCCGGCCACTATTCGTGCCTCTCTTTCAACTACAACCATATCGACTCCCTCTTGCTCTTCCTCCCTTCCCCACTTTTGTCGCTCTTTTGCAATTGCCTAATAACCGCGTGAGTTTTTACTCTGGCTGTTATTGTCCTCGCATATCGAACGTGCCTCTGACACGCCTTGTGGTTCCTCTCCCTAGGTTATATACTACCTGTATCCTAATGGCCCCCAAAGCATCCTCTGACAAGCCGGTCGCGAAGAAGAGTGCGTCTCTAACTCTTACGCGCCGATCAGGTCTCTGAAGCTAATGACGACGTGCTTAGCCAAATCTGGTGGTGGTGGCAAGAAGCTCAGCGCGTACAACAGGTGAGTAGGCACCCACGTACTGTAACTTACGACCGGGTATTGACAAGGCTAAAGGTTTATGAAGACGGAGCTAGCGCGCCTGAAGGAGTCTGAGCCCGATATGCCTCATACTGAGAGGTGCGTTGCATTGCTTATGTGATGTCCTGCTCGTTTTTGATGAGCTGTAACCCCAAGGTTCAAGTTGGCTGCTGGCAATTGGAAAACTAGCAAGTGAGGAGAGAAGCTCCTGCAATGACCTGACCATTTTATCTTCGCGTAAGTCTCAAAGCTCGCTGCTGCCTCCCATGAGACCTCTGACAGACAGCTCGCGCTGCCAACAGCTTCGGTCACCTGCCGTTTACAATATCTTCACGGACTCTTTCGTTCGTATTACAGTATTCTCAAGCTCTTGGTCACATATCCATCAGTGGATCATCTTGTCACTCGTTCATACCTGCTTCTGCTCACTTCCCCGTGCTGTCTGTGCTTTCGCTTCCTGTTCGTTCTCGCTGTCCAAAGTATACCAATTCTATATCAGTGTTAATGCCACTATTACCTTCTTGTTAACCGAACGCCGCTTTCTTCTACCCAGATTGAGTCAAGTCTACCAACCTGGAGGCAACTAGATAAGTCAATCTTGCGACCATGCGCTTCAAGCTCAACCATCCTCGAGGTTCGGAGTCAGACTGTGGCTGTGGGGATTTGGTTACACCTGAACCAATATTGAAGTGTCTGTGCCGTGTAATACAAACTCCGCTACAACCTTCACATTATGCTTCGCCCTCTTTTCTGCTCTTACCACCTGCGTTTCAGTCTCTTTCCTCCTCTTTGACTTCCTCCTGAGATACTACTGGTGAGTTGCTGCTTGGCTGGGTAGTCAATATCTACTGGAAATTGATGGCCATCTCTGTGCATCTCGCTCTTTCCGCAGCCACGTCACTTTCAAGTTCGACGAACATCGCAATGGGACGTAGTATAGTAGCAACGGCGTTGCCCCCTAAGCCGGCAGTCAAGAAGAGTACGTGGCTAAACCTCCATTGTCGATGACCCACGCTGACAGGGTTGCTATTAGCCAAATCCTCGGGAGGCAACAAGAAGAAACTGAGCGCATACAACAAATTCATGCGCACGGAAATGGCACGGCTGAAGGAGGATGACCCGGAGATCACCCACAAGGAACGGTGCGTGCGCTTGCGAAGTTATTCCTTGGTGGCGAGCTGACAGGCCATGTCTGGTTATTCACAGCTTCAGCAAGGCCACCTCGAACTGGAAAACTGCGAAGGAGAATCCTAAAGCGTAAACTTTCATATTTCTCCGCTATCCCTCCCTCCTTCCGCCCCTCCTGAATTGCCAACTCGTTTTTGGTTTGCCAAAACATCGCTCTCACAAGACTCTGCGGGTTCTCATGTTGTACCATTTGTTCTTGCTATAATACTTCTCACCTTTCTCAACCGCTGAACTATTGTTATTAAAGCTCTTCGAAATGCATTCCAATGTACACCAGATTATGGCTCATTCTCCTGCTACCTGATCGGCCCAGTCCATGGTTCCCGCCGCCGCTGCCCAGATGCCACCATCAACATGCTACCTGACAAGATGACTGCTCAGAAATGATGATGGTACAAAATCGCAACCATGCTCTCATCGCCTGCCATATCTAGGAAACAGCTAGGGTTAGTCCGTCAGGCAACGGACAGCCTGGAAGCATCTACGTATCTGTTCCGAGGTTCAATATTGCGTCGTGAACCTTGATTATTGCCTTTTTGGGACTCTCACACGCGGAGTTGGTAGCACGAGGCATGGCACTAATACTGGCATGGCTTGGGCATGGCCGTGAGCTGCCGTGAGTTCTACTCGGCCGCTGCGACACTATCGATGAGCTCGGAGCCGCGGAATAGCAGCCTCAACTGGACGCTAGGTCTGAAAATCAAATATCACCTGACATAGTGGCAAATTTTTATAGGAATACTAGCGCCAGCTCGAGTTATTCAAACCGCTGAGCGTGTACCAGTATAGCTTTGCTAGTTCCGATTGCTGGGGCCTGAGGTCATTGTTGCTTGTTCAAGATATGCTATGTGAGGACATTTACTTTCTGGTACGCGAGATATTCACGGCTCTAAAAATGGGCTGGCATGCAGAATTGCGGGCCTCCATCGCGCCGATAAAGGGGCGATACGCGCCGTTGCGAAGTGAAACTTGTCACTGCCATACTCATCGGGAATATCTAAGACCGACTGGAAACCTCACAAAGAGTGGCAAACTTACTACGTTGGATGATCTTAGGCGATACACCAGTCACGAAAGCCCGGTCAGCTGTTTTTGACCGATATTACAAACATAGAAGATGCTAGGCCCGGGTGTGCCATCTGTTTGGACCAACCGTCGCTTGCATATTCCGAATACGATGAAAGTCTCGGATTTCCGGCACAATAAATCCTGGACTTGGTTCTTATTGCTGGCATGTAGCATGGTCCCGGCGAGGTTCTGTAAGATCCATAGCAGATTAGATTGTGTAAAAGATAAAGAACGTGATAGAGCGCGGCACGAGAGGGCGAGAAATCTAATCAAGAAAGCCCCTATCAATCGCTCATTACAACCACGGTCCGTCACCAGTTGCGCGCCCCAACTGCCCTTACCCTGATGTGATCTCATATTTCCAACCTTTAACTTCATGTCGCGACTGCCCTAAATTCAGCCTGCTCTCACTTTTCACTTTGTTGTACCGCTATTCTGTCTATATCTGCTCTTGTATCGCTCTCGCTGGCTTACAGCTTATAACTAGTACTTGACCGACTCGTCGTCTTGACGGGCACGCTCTCGCCATGAGCCATTCGCGTGAAGCCGATAACGAGGAGCCCCTCTTTCAGTTCGACTCTTATGAAAGCCCCGTGGGCGCCGCCACGCCTGTAGAGCCATCTCCCACCCGCCCGACATCCAGTCGCGTCAATCTTAGCATCTCACAATTCTCCCTGTCAACACCGAATCTTTTAGCCTACCGATCAGATCAGACAACACTACTAGAGATGACCGAACAGATATTGAGTGGGGCAGACAAAGGCAAGGGTCCTTCTCAACCTGTTCTCATCCGTGCCAGCACCACCCAGCTATCACACGATACATTCGACGTTGGCTCGTCGAGTTCCGGGTACTTCTCCATGGAGGGCATGTCATATTCCCCATCCTCCCCGCTCGCATCGAGCTCTTTCGACCTCCAAGCGATCCAAACGCCCCTCGATGACATCTATTACAGGCTGACGATAGCAGGATATAGCGATCCCGTCGCCCCTGGGTCATGTGAAGCACCCGCAGATGCAGCCGGTGGTTCAGCATCGGGCAAGGGCAAAGCGAGAGAGCTCGCTCCCATGCTTCCTCCGCTTCAGTTCACCCCAACAGAGTTCGGGTATGACAAGGCTGCATGGCCATCGCCGGGCCTCATATCGCCCGGTGCAGGCCCGTCTTCGTACGGGTCCGCTTTAGGCTCTATGGGAGTCGAGTCTACCCTCAATGCCAACATGGCCGCCAGAGTCGCTGTACCGTCACAGAGCCCACCTGCTGTCAGGCGCATGCCCTCTCGGCGCCACTCATTCTCCAACCTGTCTACCCGCTCGATGCGCGGCGCCCTCTCCCCTCTCAAGACAACAGGAAATCTCGCACGGAGGCTCATGCAGAGGGGGAAATCAGGAACGTCTCCCTCGACGCCCGGCACCGCGACTCCTCGGAATGTCGCTGCGATCGATTACGAAGTTGGCCAGGGCAGCTGCCTCACACCGTGGCGAAGCGGTCCAGGCAAAGACACGCCCCCTGTACCATTCTTGGCCTGGGACGCCCAGCTGAATGACAAATTGCCGGTGTATAATGGGAAGGAGTTTAAAGGCAAGGGACGATCCTATTCCTCGCCCTACCCGCTCTCTGCACTGGATATCATCCCCGTTGCTACAACGGATATCTTTAAGCCTATCATCATCGCTCCTCGCAAGTTCTTCGATGAAATGCTACCACGGGAGTTGCGACTGAGGGTGCTCTCTTCGCTGATATCTTTGCACGAGGAGGAACATGGTCGGATGGTGCTTGCGAAGGAGTGGTCTGTTACGCGGGCATCTTCAAGCAGATACAAATTTGTTGGCAAGGAGAAAGCCGTACGAGAGCTGGTCAAGTTTAGCAGGGTAAGTGTCACGATGCCATTCTGGTTACATTTCCCTAATCTCGTGGAAACGATAGGTATCGAAAGCTTGGCAGGCCCTCGTCCTTGATGGCCAGCTTTGGCGGCATATAGATCTGCGCTCATTCCCCAAACTGCCCTCCTCTCTCCTCTGTCGGCTTTCCAAAGTGGCTGGACCATTCGTGCAGTCGCTTGACTTGTCTGGGCATACCTCATTACTTCCCTCGACGCTGACAGACATCATCAAAGACTTCTGTGTCGATACCAGCAGCTTTTCCCCATACACGCAGCTCACCAAGATCAACTTCCAGGGATGTTCAGCGTTGACGACACGATCTTTGCACGAGGTCTTACTCGCCTCTCCCTCGTTGGAGGTCATCTTGTTGAAGGGGCTCACGGCGGTGACCAACACAACCTGCGATGTCATTGGCGAGACCTGCCCGCAACTTACCACCCTGAACATTAGCCGATGCGCCAATGTAGATGGGTGGGGCATCAGGTCTTTGGTCACGAGTGGAGTAGTGCATAGGGGCCATCTGCTATTAAAGTCGCTGAAGGCTTCTGGGCTCAGACGCATCAACGACAGAACATTACTCGCTCTCGGCAAAAGCGCACCATTCTTGGAGGTTTTAGACCTCAGCTACGTGTACGACCTGCACAATTCGGCATTAGAAGCATTCGTAGCATGTACACCAGACGAAAACGTGCTCGGGGAGACGGTGGTCTTGACCTCTCGGCAGGCTGGCCGAGATCCCGTCGACTCAACCCGATACCGCAGGCGCGTCACGCAACTGCGTCATCTGAACCTGTCTTCGTGCCATCTATTGACCGACAACGCGTGCGCAAACCTGGCGCACACGATGCCACGCTTGGAGCTCCTAGAGCTGGCTGGCATAGGCGCAGAGCTTCGTGATGAAGGGCTGGTGCGACTCTTGGAGACCACGCCCCTCATTCGCAAGTTAGACCTAGAGGACGCATCGAGTATCTCGGATAAGGTTTTGGCTACCCTCACGCCCAGTCCTCCCACTCCTCCCGATTTCACTCCTCGTGGCCGCGTTGTAGGACCAGCGCCTCCGCAGCTTGGAGATGCCCTCGAACACTTGACAGTGTCCTACGCGGCCACTGTCACTGACGAGGCCTTCCTAGCTCTCATCACAAACTGCCTGCGACTTACCGTTCTCGAAGCGGACAACACTCGCATCTCAGGGGACGTCCTGCGCAAATTCGTTAATCTCTCACGGGCTCGCAAAGCCGTGGACCCAGTGCTGGTGACTATCGATTGCCGCGGGGTCGGCGAGAGCCTCGTCAAGGAGCTCTCCCCTTTTACGCGCCCTAGGCTCGGTTGGCGCTCTTACGAAGCCCGGAAACTGGGCTACGTCGACGCGCGGGATGCGAACGAGGACCTGAAAGTGGGCCGTGACGAGTGCGATCCAGAGCGGGTCGTGCTTAAGTCGTTCTACTCCTGGCAAACGGTCGATGCGGTGCAGGCGGCGCGGGATAAGCGGCGCAAGACGCGTCGAGTGGTGAACGTCTCAAATGGCAGCACGAGCGACTTCGAGGAGACGGTGTTCGCGACGTCTGGGAGAACGCGTTGGTGGCCGCAGAGCAGCAGGCGGTCTTCGGGGACGACCTCTCCCGAAGCTAGACTTGAGATGGGGAACGATCGTGACCAGTGCACCATCATGTAAGACTATTTCTCGTGTATTATACTTCTTGTATCCGTTGTTGTACTTTGAGCGCTGTACTTATTGGCCTGTTTTTATGTTCTTGTTACTATTAGACCTTCTGATGATGTGTATTTCATACGAACTTGTGTTATATTGATTTGCGATGTATAAACGAGAATCAAAGATCACGACTGTCCTGTTATTGCGAGCTTTTTCTTTTTCCTCCTCGCAGGTTTGATCGCCGTTTTACCCAAATCGTCGACGGGTAGTGCAGATAGTCTTGCCATGTCCTCGCTTTGAGATGCATCGTCCGGAACGACATCGGGAGTTGATGTCTTTGACTTTTTGCTATCGTCTTCTCCGTATCCTGCACACGAGTGTCAGCTATGCTGTATGACGTGAAGCAGGATTGACACTTGCCAGCAAAGGGATCCATAACAGGCCTTCTCCTCTTCGTTCCCGTCGTAGCTTCCTGCATGCCTTCATCCACATTAGTGGCTCGTTCCTTTCCTTTACCCTTGCCAGTCTTGATCTGCTCCACCGCCTCTTTCTCCTCGTCAAATACTTCCAGTCCCTCACCATCATCTTCATTATCACTCCCGAGCTCCTCCAACTCCCTCTCGTACTGCGCCCTCGCCTCCATCTTACTGGTTATTTTCACCGGCACCCGTGCACTGGAGGGTGTCGGCTCAGCATCGTCTCCTGGAAGGCGGCCATATTTCGATTGCGCAATAGCGTGCTTAATAAAACGGCTGGCAGCGTCTTTGTCAATGGACACGGTGGCTGGAAAGATAATGAGATGTGAATATCCACAGGACGGGGTCGGACTCACGCTTCTTATCCGCATCTTCGGCAGATTTGATCTTGTTGAAGTATTGACGCACTCGATCCTACTAGTTCTGAATAATGGGGTACACAAATGAGTGAAGGATCTGTCAGCGTACGAGTTCAGACACAACCGGGTGTGTTTTCGGGTCAATGCCCTTTGCCTTTAGATAAACTGCAGCTTAAGTTGAATACCGCCATTTCATGGATATGATGACAAGTATAAAACGCACTGAATATAAGGTCATACACAAGATATGGTAGGACGACTTGCAGCTTCGCTTGCTGAATCGTTTCAAGGCCTACAACAGTTTCCGGTAGACTCTGAGCGAGCAGAGGTTCTAAGATAACCTCAAGGTCATCCAGAGAGTCGCCCAGGGTGTCAAGCCTTGCTCTTATGCGGTTTATTTCGGCGCTCATGGTTGATATCAAAAGAGCTTGAGGGCAACAGGGGCAGAAGTGATCGAACGAGCAAAAAATAGTTAACGTGATTCACAAACGCCTTTGGGCGCTTCTAAGGTTGGGGTTTTCCCTCTCAACATGGTACGTCCATGTACGCGTCGAAAGCTGTCACCATAGCGCTCACAAAAGTCTTTGCAGTCTTCTGAACTGAGGTATACTGCGAACACGCAATTAGAGCACTGTGAGCCGAAGAGCTGCGCTTTTCCGGCTTCCCGCTGACAAGTCGTTTTTTACAGTGCATGCCCGGTACACTGGCACAGGTGCGCATATATCTATCTAATCGAAATACCACCCTCGCTTATAGCGGATGCCACGCACCTCAGGGCATGCTGATTTGACCAAATAGTAAGATGGCATTCACATGAGGATCCGGACGAAGAAGCCTAACTGCATCCACAGTGATTGGCTAACGCACCAGCACCGGGATACACTCGCTTCCATTGTCGGGCACCCCACACTGGCCTCGTACCTTGCTATAGCTGATGGCGAATCTATTGGGCGAATTAGATTTGAAATGACAGAGGTTCGTGGCCTTGTCCCCGATCAGGCAGCTCGCTTATACCCCGTATGCAGCGCATGTTGCAGCCTTGCGGACCTCCTCCTCGAAAAGATGAGGATTGAGGAGGATATCTTGGCGACAATATGCGAGGCATGGCGGTGCGATGTAACGTAGGGATTTAAATGTTATGTGGCTCCAGATGAAGCGCGAAACAGATCAGAGACGGGATCAAAGGTTCGCCCAAGGCGGCAAGACAGGGGGAAATGCTGTGCCTGTCCTCCTGTCCCCTCGGAATGCGCACCCAATTTTCACGGGGCGCCGATATCAGCGTAAATGTGATCACTAGCACTGTTACATATCACCTCTTCTTCTCTAAACCCGAACTCTCCTCACGCTGCTGCTCTCGCCTCACTCTTAGTGCTCTGCTTATTGCTCTTCCTGCTCGCTTGTCCAGCTTCCCGCCTCAGCGGTGATTGCGCACACCAAAGGCACATCAACCACACCCCTTTAATATACAATGGCTGTAATCGCAGCGGCGTACTTTCTTTCCCATCGAGGGGAGACCCTTCCTTCCCTGCGGAGAGCTAGCATAATACCGTCACCCCATTCCTATCAATTGCGGTCATCCCACTCAACGGACAACATTCGCGGCGCGGCAAACAGCTCTGCCGATTCGCAGGAAAGCATGGGATTGAGAGATCGGGTGCCACGCCTGCGCAGACCTCGAACAGGGCAGTCCTCCACAGAATCGACGCACAGCAGCCACGGGTCATCGTACCTCCCCGAAGATGAAGCAGAATCGAGCACAGGAAGCTCAAGGCTCAGCGGCACTGTCCGCGCGAAGCGGTCCATATCGAGCTTTCTGCAGGGAGGAGGACCTGATGACGCTGCGTTAGCTACCTCGAAGGTGTCCAGGAAGAGAAGAGTGTCTTTGATCCCAGAGTCGGGGGTGGAGCTTGATGACCCAATCGACGGCTTTCATCCTAGGCCGTACTTTCTGACGAAGCAAAGTATAAAACATCATCCTTATCCTTCAGAGGCCCCATATATGCAAGGCTACGACAATCTGCTCTTGGAAAAGTGAGTTCTCGGTGGTATGAATGGGGTGGCTGACTCATTCTGATTGCAGCGACCGGTACACGAATGAACTGCTGCAGCGACTTAACACCAATGGATCTCCGACGTTTCATGATTATGGGCAAAATCCGCCAAAGAATATACTTGACCTAGGTTGTGGGCAGGGGCTTTGGGTTGCAGAGGCAGCGGCTGCGTGGCGAGAGCACGGGACCAGAGTGACGGGTTTCGACTTGGTGGATATTGCTAGTAACGCATGGGAATCGGAGGGTGGACCATTGGACAATGTCATCTGGAGACAAGGAAATTTGTGAGTCGCATTAGCACTGTCGCTCTATGCTCATTTGCTTACTCGCTTACTAGTCTGAAATACCCCCTCCCCTTCGCTGATGAAACGTTCCAGCTTGTGCGCATGGCGAATCTTTCACTTGCCATCCCTCTGGACAGCTGGTCGTTTGTCATCTCTGAGGTCCGGCGTGTCCTGGCGCCGGGAGGGCGGCTTGAGCTTATTGACGATCAAATCATGTTCCCCTACCATCACACGGCTACACCGATCCTCCCGCCCCGTCTACCTTCACCGTCCCCGTCTCTGTCATCTTTGGCGTCTCCATCTGTATCGATAGCCTCCGATTCAACCTTTCACCCTCACCGCCGGGGACGCCCGCGCGCTTCCTCTATCCCGTCGGAATACTCAACGGCCTCTCATGCTGAATCCATCGCTGATTCGGAAACATCTACCATCCACGGATATCAAGCAGACGCGCCACAAAGTCAAGGACATAAACGGGCATCATCTGACTCGTACACCGTGTCCCAATCAGCGCGCAAGTCCCAATACGCTCCACCACCGCCTCGCGGACCGCGTCCACGCGCTTCGTCCATCCCCTCAGCATACTCTAGGGCGTCATGGGCGTCATGTGCCGAATCTGTTGCTGAGTCTATCACCGAGTCTGTCACTGACTCCGAGACCTCAACGATTCATGGGTGGCATCGAGATGATAAATACGAGCCCATATCAGACTCGGACACGGCATCTACGTACAACCAGGGCGGGCGCAGCTCCCTCGATACGCCTTCTCTAGTCGACGATGCGTCCGTGCGATCGTGTTCGAGTTCTCTGGCGTCGGCTGAATGGCAGGAGAAGGCCGAGAGCGCCAAGGGGCTGGAGATCATCTTCGAGAACATGCTTTCCAAACACTTCAATATCGACCCGCAGCCCCTCGACGTCATAGACGTTACGCTCACACATGTCTTCGGACACGCAAACACCGACCAGATAAAGAATATGCACCTCGCACTGGCGCCGCCAGAGTACCAACCTGCTTTCCCTCAGAATCTGGACTCGTCTCGCGGGGCAACCTCGCCCAGAATTTACGATCCTGACAGTAGGAACACGATCCAATCGCTATACTTGGACGATGCGGCTTTAGGCGACGTCATTACCCCAACAAGCGCTAAAGCCAAGCTTGACATCATCAGTCCCAAGGCAGCTGGACTTCTCGGCCTGAGCGCGGGTGCCGAGATCGACCGGGGCGCACGGTCGCCCAGCCGCCTGAAGACCTACCCTTCCATGATGTGGAAGGGCATGAAGTCGCCTGCGGAGAAGAAGAGCCGCCCAACGAGCTCCGAGATATTTGCCGCTGATACAACTGATTCCGATGGCGGCAAGGCAGCGAGGCGTTTGAGTGGCGACTCGAAGCAGCGGGACAGCTGGGGAAGCGTGAAGACGACCAGTTCAGGCTCAAGCTCAGGGTCCTCCCTCGGGGAAATCCTGCACGTCCCGAGTCCCAAGCCACAGCAGACGCGGTTCGAGCGCTCCGCTGGCGATAAGACGCATGCGCAGAATCTCTCTATCAATGCGAAAGCTGCAAGCCGCCTGGGGGTCGAGTTCTCGCCCGCAGACCCCAAGCAGTCGCCGGGCCTCATCCTTTGGCCAGCGACGTTCATCCCTATGGAGGCCTCGGAGCTCGAGATGCACGCGTGCAAGCACATGCACGCGCTGCTGGGGTGCAAGGCTGCCTTGCTTGATTACATCGAGACTATCAAGGACGAGCAGGATCAGCCATATATGTCCCGGGAGGAGTTCGACGATCTCATCTGGGATTACGAATGGTAAGCTCCCCTCCTTCTCACACCCATCAAAGCTAACGTATGTCACAGTTTCCGCCGCAAGCGATTGTGCTGGTCAAGCGAGATCCCTTCCTCAGACATTCCTGCACAAACAACTGCTCGACCGCAGACGCCGCTTACTGCTCGTCAGTCCACTAACTCCGCGGACGGAGCCTCTCTTTCCGTGCCGGCGAGTAACGGCGGCCGTTCACGCAGCGCGTCTACTTCCATGGGCAGCGGCATATCCTTCACCCCGAGCCGCCAGCGCGAAGATCTCACGTTTGTGCGCGCGATCAGGGTGTACGAGGCATTCAAAGTGGTCACGGTGGAACCTAAGCCGCCGGCTGTACCGCCGAAAAATGCTGAGGCATGATTTACTATTATCTCTTTTTATCTTATTACATTTGTATTGCATTCCCGCTGATTATATGTTGTAGATGTTATTATTCATTCAGTATTTCAATAAATGTATCAGCAGTTGATTTCTCTTATCTCTTTTGCCTGGTCAATCACAAATTACTTTGTCCAGCCAGGACTTTTGGTACCGCCGATGCTACTTGCTGCTGTCTGCCATACTTCCTTGGTTTTGACTGATTTCCACACGCATGGAGCGGATAGTAAGTACTTCCAACATGCTTTCAAACAAATAGTACACGTCGTAGAGATTGGTGGCAGCTTGTAAAGCTTGCCATTGAGACCCCTGCAAATTTTTTCACACAATTCGAGCAAAACCGGATGCATGTCGTGCTCAGCTATCTTGAGCACCGCAAAGCCATGGCCGACCTCAAAAGTTTGCAGATCTGCGAGCTTTTAGATTTAGATTTAAGCGAATACAAACTGATTAACCGACTACTATGATGTACAGCTGATCGCCAACGACGACTCGTTGATGTTACCGCAAGTATACTTATCAGTCCCCTCCGGGCTGACAACATTAATATCCGTGAGCGTGATATTACTACACACGGTCGGGCTCGAGCACACTAGGGTCCCGACAATCGGCTCGTACTTTTTGCTGGTGGTGCCGCTGAAGTTCTTGATTAGCACGTTCGAGATGGTCACGTTGGACGGGAACTGGTTGCATAGGGTGAGGTTGCTCTGGCCGTAGCACTGCGTGAGCTCGACAGCGTAGTCGACGTTGGAGACGGTCATCGTGTCGTAGGTGATGTTGTTGACGCTACCCAGGCCGCCGCCGCCCTGCAGATCGCCGGAGAGCGCGGAAGGGACGCCCGGCCACACCTTGATGCGTGCGCCGTCTGAGGCGTCAGACATGCTGATGTTGTAGACCTGCGGTGCGTTATCATTAGTCCAATGCTGGTGTTTTAGAATACGAGAATGAGCACTTACGTAGACGTTCTCAACGATGTCCACCTCGCCTGCGTACTGGCCCAGCGAGCCGACGGAAATGCCGTGGCTACCGTTACACACGAGATTCTGGACGATGATCTCTGTGCTGTTCGGTTTGAACGAGACGCAGTCGTCGCCGTTGTTGATGTGGCTGTTCTGGATCACGATGTTGCTGCTGCGATACGTGTCCCAGCCATCGGTGTTCTTGGCAACATTAGCGCTGATGCTGGCGCCGGAAATGTCGATGCCGCTGAAGACGACGTCCGAGCTGTTGGCCACGAAGTTGTAATACTGCGGGCTGTACCGCAGCTTGAGGTCGCTGATGGAGCCGCCCTTGAGCCCGATGGTGCCGAACAGGACCGGTCGCAGGATGTAGATGTTCTGGGCATATAGGTCGTACCACACTTGGCCGTTGCCGTCTATCGTGCCGCCGCCGTACACGTTGACATCTTCACCGCCGAGCTGGAAAAAGGTCGTGGCGTTTTGAAAGATTTGTTTGAAGGAATTGGCTTGCCAGTAATCGGTGTCGTTTGTGAATTGGATCGTGCCCTCGATAACTGGAGGTTTGTTCCGTCAGTATCTTGTTTTCAGCGGGATATTTGAAGCTGCCAGATGCTCCGATGTATAAGCCATGACGGCACTCAATGGGTTTATGTCACTTTCCAGGCGAGACCAAATGGAAGACAGAGGGGATGCTCGACATATGAGAGATAGCTTACCCCAATCAACATGCCTGAGGAAGGTCAAATCCAGCGCCGTGCCGATGGTATATGTCTTGTTCGCGGACAGGACAACGCTGCCACCAGAGTTGCAGGTGTGGAAGGCTTTTAGAATCGCCGCCGAGTCGTCGGTGCCATTGCCAAAAGCCGGGACCACGCAAGTTTTGGTCCTTGTAATAGACTTCGGCATGGGCCTGTAGGGATGATGAGGGCCTATTGAGACAGGCTGGTGCGGCTTCGGGTGCTGGCTCGTCGGCGAGGCCAGAGACGCCACGGCGTTCAAGAGAAAAAGGGCTGTTGCAGCTCCGGCGAATAACATGAGGGGTGGCGACGGAGGAGCTTGAGGATGCTGCTTCCAATGCTGGACTTTAATACCTGTCTAGTCACAGGCGTGCTATATTCTCCATGGTGATCCACGGTCACCCTCCCAATCTTGCGTGAGCCGTCCGCGAGCGGCCCGGCGTATTTGAATCAGACGTACCCAGAGCACCCATGCCATAAAGAATATCAGGGCTAAATAAAGATAAATACATGGGCACATGCTCGTGGGCGGGAACAGGCGGCCCGCCGATTTCGAAAATAGTCCCATATACCCCACAATGCACCGTAAGGGTGATCAACGAGTTTCCCCGAGGTGGTGCGGGGAAGTGCCTGGTAGTACAGCCGTAGACGGTGCTGCATGATCAAGATGATTGTCAGCGTTTGGTCAGCGTTCAGGTTCCAGTGCAGAATTCCATAGAGGGCAGATGATAGAACGCCCGTAATGATGCCGGCGAGAGGAGCGACATGAGTAGGTGATGATCGAGGTGTGAGATTGAAACGCAGGCATTGCAGCTGTCAGAGTAATGGCACAACAGTTCTGAAGCAGAGCGTCGTTGTTAGAGAGCAGGTTGCCAATTGGGACCGGGTTGTCGTTCTTGGCGTGGTGGCGTGTTGTTTATTCCCAAGGTCGTTGGTAAACAACCTCGCCTATTCGGGTAAAAGACCCCTCGCCATGCCCTGCTAATATCATCGCGACATTTCGTGCGATCTGACATGACATTACAAAGGATTAGCGTATACACCTTCGGTTATCATCACATCTCATGCTGGCACTGCCGTATATGGCCTTACACCCCTCGGTAGCGTTGCTAAAACTGGGCAGAAGCTATCACAATGATACCGAATGATATGTTAGCGTCTTAATGGCATTAGAGTGTCGTTACTTATACCGGCTGTCATCATGGTATTGCAGGGGTCCGACAGTAACCTTGCCGACCATGACAATAGTATATGTATCTGTTCAACTTCGCAACTCGTGCCTGTGGGGTGGGCAATGGCCTTTGGTTATAATCGGCTACCATCACCTGCCATGATATTAGTCCTGCCACTCTTTATCTGTGATCGTCACAATGATGCATATGGCAGACCTCTTCCACGTCGCCCTCTAGCTACTCAACGACGACCATGTATCACTGAGGGGCTTATGCCGCTTCCAACAACCAGGTGCCAGGCCAGTAATACTGCCCGTCATCGCCATCAGATTCCCGTCGGGTATACATACTCTTCGCCGCCGCACCTTGCCAGGCCGACATCGTCGGCCGTCGTCGCCATCAGCTTCCCGTCTGGTGCACTTGCTCCCCGCCGCCGCACTTTGCCAGGCCGTCGTCGTCGGCCGTCGTCGCCATCAGCTTGCCGTCTGGCGCACTTGCTCCCCGCCGCCGCACCTTGCCAGGCCGACGTCGTCGGCCGTCGTCGCCATCAGCTTCCCGTCTGGTGTACTTGCTCCCCGCCGCCGCACCTTGCTAGGCCGACGCCGTCGGCCGTCGTCATCGTCAGCTTCCCGCCTGATGCGCTTGCCCCCCCGCTGCAGTAGCTTACCCATTCATTGATTATTTGACGTCACTTGTTCAGTTCATAACCAGCTTATATATGGCAATAGGCAAAAGGGCTAGCCGCCTCTATATTAATGATGGATATCGTATAATTCTATAGGCACGAAACTTCAAATTCTAAGTGTCACCACCGTGAAATTTCCCGTCTTCTAATTAACTGCTCGCGGAGGGCGGTGCGGGAGCTTGGCCTGAGTTGGCAGCTTGACCCGAGTCGGCGGTGGCAGCCTCCGGAGAACCTCCAGCAGAGGGCGATGCAGCTTGACCCAAGTTGGCAGCGGCAGCCTCCGGGGGACCTCCAGCAGAAGGCGCTGCAGAGGCTTGACTCGAGTTGGCAGCGGCAGCCTCCTGAGCATCTCTTTTTGCTCGAATCAAGGCGAGTGGGGTGTCTGTGGGTATGGGTACCTGAGCTGAAAGATAAGCGGGGAAAACCTTTCTGCGGTATCAAAGAATGTGAGCGGACGCCTAAAAGATATGTGGCGCGAAAGAAAAGTACCTGTTCCACCACAAAAGTAAGGCGTTAACTTCGGCAAGCTCACGCTTGTCTAGAAACAAATCCATGCAACTGTTGTAAAATTGCTCGGTTTCCGTGACGCCATTGGAGCGACAGAAGACATTGTGGGATGAAAGCGCAAAGCGAACCTTTGAAACACTGAATGAGCCATGCATACAGTTAGGAAGAGCGCAACGTACCTGTGTCGCGACGTAAGCGATAGCGGGCAGAGAAGCCTTGACCATTCCATGGATCCGTGCGTTCCCACTGCGAGTTGATCTCGGCTCATCATCATTGGCAGAGCTCGGTGAAGTAAATATATGTTTAAAAGCCTATGGGTGGATGTGAGGATATAATGACAACATTGACCGAACTCACAAACCTTGAGAAGAAGAGGACCCCTAAAGAGTCCTTTCCAAGGCTCCTCTCGATCAAACACATGGTTCTCGTATAGGAATAGAGGCCAATGCACCCCTAATATCTTAGTCGCCCCACTTCGGAGACCTTCCACAACGCTAGGAAGGAGAGATGAGGTGATGGAATAAATACACAAGTATGGGTATAACGCACGATGGGTCGCTCCAATCCCAGTTCACGGGGCATAACAGCTTCCCTGTAAGATAGTGATTGAAGCCTCGGTCATGCTTGACGTGGCGTAGCAGTGGTGGTTGAATCGGCTGGCCGGGCATTGTCAGCCAATCGATCATTGCGCCTTTGAGGCCTTTGGTATCTTCAGACCGAGCATTGTTGATGCCCTTCTGAAGCTAAAGACCTATCAGAAGCTGGATCACGGAGCGAGCTAGCACACGCACCATGTCACAAAGACTTGCACCTGCTTCCTTGGACTCTGACCACCGCTGGTACAAGTCTGGTATGGCTGCTATCAGCTTGCAGAAAACGTCATGCGCCCGCCGCTCCCTATGAAAATGTTTATAGAAATGAGGCATGGGCAGCAGATACATCAAAAAGGGTTCTCACTCAAGGTCCAAGTCGTCAAGAGTAAACTCCTTTTCATGTAAGCCCAGCTGCCGCGCTATCCCATCGGGAATAAGAGTCTTCATGTTGACAACCGCACTGACGGTGCGACCAAAATGTCGGCCTATGTGTACCATAGGATCAGTTCTAATAGCTCTGTCATCGCCGTCAGTCGCAAGTCAAGGAGGCGTAACAGTAATTGAAGCCTCACGGCTTCTTGGCGGGAAACACGAATGCATTCCCACTACGACGCCGTTTGCTGCCAACAGTGTGATGTTCCTCATCCGAAAAACCGTCTTGCGACATTAAGAAAATAGGTGTAGATAGCTAGATGTGGGAGATGGTGGGTGGTTCGAGTCAAGAAGTAAACCCCAGGTCGACGAGGTATTTGTACCTGGCCACAGGCAGCCACCCAACAAATTTGTAGCTGTTTGCGGCTATCGCTTAGCCTAATTAGGACTGTGATGTGCCACCCCATGCCAAATTAGGACTGTGAATGACATAACTTGTATCCAGATTGGGACTGTAGATCAGCCGCTATTTGGGCGGTTGATTCCGATTGCTGTCGCCTTTAGAATTAGGAACGCTGGCTTCAACCGGACTTTACAGAGCGACCGCTTGCCCTCGCCCTTCACCACCAATGTTCAACTCCAGGTCCGACTCGCCAGACGAGCCCCACTACGGTTCCGATGAGTCCATTTCCACCGAAAATGGAAACAAGTACAACAATCAGGTGCATTATTATTCCGTGCACGGTTGGCCTGAAGGTTGGGAAGGCTGCAACAACTTCGAGTCAGCCGATCAAATTGTGGCGATGGATAACTTTGATCGAGATGGCGACACCTTGGAAGCGTCAACAAGATCGGCTTGTCTTGAACCAGACTTGGATCAAGAAATAGGATGGTCACAGGTAATGCCAGGTTAGCTTGGAATATATTTATAATTTACGACGGATTTGACCCAGCAGTATCCGATCATCGAGTATAGGGAGAAAAGTGTCCAGGCAGAGATGGAAGGACCATCAAGCGTTGACGGAGAGTGCCAATGCGCATGTCATTGGAGTAACGCAAACACATCAAGTGCGCCAAACGAAGCATCAAGACGGGCGGGAGTGTTGGGCGAAAGGAAGAGAAAGCGAGAAGCGTCCGAGAGTGAAGGAGTGCAGATGAGAGCGGACAATGCGTGTGCGGAGGATGGCCGTCTGCTTTTAAGGAGGCGGAAAACTTCTATTCATGTCGAAATGTATATCAATGTTCGGTAGGACGATCTTGAAGATAGAAACCAATGCTACTACGAGACCGCGCGGCATCACAACACACTTGGCGAGCCAAATTCCGAGTTGCAGTGAGAGGGTGGTGCAGGACTCTCTGGTTTGCAAAAGATATTTGCCGCAATCCACTGCACCACCTCTTGGTCAGATGTTCGCTTTGTGCTAAGAAGCCGCCCCTTATTCTGGTCAAGAAGACTGAGACTGAGAGCAACCTCCTGGTGGCTGCCTCGGCCGGAGCGCAGGCTGTGAGGATATTTTCAATCCAGTCAGTTAAATCGACTGGCAACTGGAGGCTCAATGCGGCTATTACTCACAGATGATCAATCAAGCCGCATCTCCCGAACTGTCTCGGGCAGATAGGACAATTGAAGATGAAAGTTGGTCGTGGATGAGAGCGTACTCCTAGGGCTACGCGTACATTATTTTTATTCCGTTTGCTTCGATGGCGTGACTGTCTTGTGCTTTGGTTCGGAGAGCTTGCAGACCTAGAAGTAACTGTAACAGTCTCTGCTAGTTACTCACCAAAATATAATCGGACAAAGGGTGTGAATAGATCGATAGTGATAGAGATAGATCAAGACTGCTTGAGAGAGCTGAGACCTTAGTCTTTAACGA